>ML785425.1:541031-551905 GCA_009831015.1 Picea engelmannii
TTTCCCAACAACACTTGGAGGTTTGTGAAATGTGATCAAATGTTCCATTAACCACCATAGAATGATAATATCCTCCTATAAATGAAAACTGATACTTGTCAAAAATATTCATCATTCAAAACAAGGTAGGTATGTCGACATGGTACAAAGAATTCACCAGGCAAATCCACGAGAGTAATTATTAATTGCATGCTTTGCAGTCATGAAATTAAGGATAAATATGAAAACATAACACATTCAAATCCAAAACGACACAAAAGAAAGCATACAAAAGAGAACCGTAAAGACAAATGGTTACATAAAACCAAACAAAATAATTTAAGCAACATATTTGCAAACAATCTATTAATCTGATGAACGCATCATACTAAGGAGTGAGCAATTTTATAGATAACTCTACATTTCAAGGTAAAATAATTGTTAGTTGGGGAAACCAACATGATTGTTTATTTTGAGGTTGGTGAGCCTATATGCAAAAGATCAATATTTCTGTAATGATATGTAAATGTAATCATATGCAAATTAATGAAAATATATCCCTGCGGCAGATCGACCACGTAAAGAGTTCGGGGGAATTTAACTCCACTATTTGAGGTCAAGGGGGCTAGGTTAAAGGGGCTCAAAGCCAAAATTGAATATTTTATTAATATTTTTTAAAAAGTGTAAAGTAAGGATATAATATTATATCCTATGTCCTAGGGATGGGAAAAGTGGATAAACGCAATTCTCAACATTACAAGTGTCAAATTGGGAACATGCAATCAAATGGTTTGGACTTAGTACATTCCAACATTCATCATTCATTGATTCGACCATCACGAGCATGGAGGTGAGTCGACTATTATTCCATCGAGCAGACTGTTCTGTCATAGAATTGTTCAGTGAGTGAATCAATTTGTTACTGTACTGAGCCTGATGGTTACTGTGATCAGTATGTTGAATATTGTCATAGATACTTATGTATGAATTATCTTGGAGAGATAAATAGAGGAGGCGGTTTGTTAAGCCCATGAAATGTTGGATTGAAGAGGTGGGTTATTAGGCTCGTGGAATATTGCATTCTCTCTAGGTGAGAGAATTGTTGGGAATTATTTCTTGAGGTGTTAAATTGCAACGAAAGGGGTCTGAGACTTCATGTTTGGCCTATTGTTGAAGCCCTAGAAAGGAATTTGGGCATCCAAAGGACTGTTGATAAGATAAAGGGCACACTTCTTGGGGTGGGATAGGCATGTGGGGAATGAGAGATTGTAGGTTGTCAGTGTGAATTGACATCTGTGACGTAATTTCCAGTAATTGAATCACTTGTTTCTGATTTACCTGTGACTGAGTTCCTATGGAGTGAGATACCTTAGCCTGGTTGGGAACCTTTACCCAAGTGGAGTTTAACCCCAGCTCGGGGGTAAACCATTGTTGAGATTATGAATAGTGCGGTCTAAGGCTGGGAGGAACGTGGAAAGTCTGTCCACAGTTGGTGTCTTTTATTCAAAAGATAAGTGCCAATTGTGTGTTAAATCATGTTTGCAATTATATTTATGCAATTTTTGTTATGGTTTATGTTATTTATGTTGTGTGTATAATTCTGTCATGAATTGTTTATAAATTTGTCAAGAAAATGTACATAATCATGCATTGCAGAGTTTTATATGTTTTTAATTAATGAAAGAGTTGTGCCAGAGCAATTTAAGTGGAATTGCTTGTAATATGGTATCAGAGCTGATGACTAGAGAAAGTTTTCAAGTGACACTCCCCAATGAGAGTCTGGGGGTGTTACAATATGGTATCAGAGCACAATCTACAACACTAAGCCTGGATGGGCCAAGATAACATCATGTCAAAGCAATTTTCATAGAGAATTGAATTTGGGAGTGGCCAAATTTTCAACTTTTATTGTGTCCATTACGGAAATTTGAAGCAATTGAGAGGAATTGGGTAAAATCCCCAATTTCTGTTTCTAAATTTATGAAGGATTTGGGGAAATTCGCACCAGAAATGTCAACCAGTGTCACACTCAAGGATTGTCATGTAGAGGTTGAATTTAAGTGTACGAGAGTGGAATTGAACAAATTTCATATATGCATAACGTCCATGGTGGAAAATTGGTTGATAATCGGGAAAAAGCCCCAATTTATGCAGCGAAAATTATGGAAAACTCAGTTAAGTGTCGAGAGAAGTGTGCGCACTAAGTAGAAATGATGTGCAAGAGAATAAGATGCACATGTCTGTACATTGGATATTCGGCGTTGCGCATACAATAAGGATGTGCAGGGTATATGCACTAAAGTGTGGCATTGTGCCAAGTATAACATCTGTCGCGCACAATATATATATATATATGTGTGTGTGTGTGTGTGTGTGTGTGTGTGTGTGCACGATAAAATGCACTAAGTTTGTCCTTGCAAGATGCAAGATTGTGTCATAGTGTGATGCACAAGATGTGCGCTTGGATTATTTGTAGAACATAGTTTGAATTGTTCGTGCATGTGCAACTATGGTATGATTGTGCGTGCATAATCACGTGGCTCTAAGGTATAATTACTAGCATGTAGTATGAAAATACTTAACCATGAAGTAGTGTGGTGTAGTGCTGGTAATATATGTAGAGTATTGTTGCGTGGCATAGGAATTGTGTTCAATAGAGATTGGTGCATGAAAAAAAATATGCACATTGGATAGTGGTGTGCGGTGAATGTGCTACATATTTAGCGTTGTGTACACAAATAAGTGCAGGCTAAATATGAAGTATAATTGTGCACATGAAGATGACCGAGAAGTCAACTTCCTATAAAATCAGAAGAAATAATTATGTTGATGTATGAAAACATAATTGTACATCATTTCATGATTTGTGAAATTTTCTAGCCTAACAAATTTTGTTGGTTGCACATTTTGTAGAGCCAACAACATTAGATCAAGCAGGATCAACACAAGTAGAGAATCATGGAATATGTGCAAGGGATTTTTCAGTCATGAAGAAGAGAACAGAGGAATGTATGTCCATATGGGTAATGAAGGTACAAATTACAATGCACATGGAGAAGGTAAGGAATAAATCATGAACTTGATGGAAACCATAAAGAGATTGCAGAGGGATGTCCTGAGTCATAAAGTTGACAATGAGAGGCTTATGAAAGCTAAGGATATGCAGGAAGACTTCAACATTAAGTTGATGCAGAGCTTGAACATAATTGAGAATAAAATGGATAAGCAGACTAAGTCAAGCAGATCAAGAAACTATAGGTCCCATGATAAGAGCGGAAGATTAGTGCACAACATAAGTGTTGATAGACAACACCATCACTCTCCAAAACATTCCAGTAGAAGAGCGTGCAGTAGTTCAAGTCCTATTAAGAAACCTAAGAAGACTAGAGTGGATGAACTACAAGGAGAAATGAATAAAATAAAACCTCCTACTTTTGATGGTGACCATAGGAAGGATGAGGATGTAGAAACTTGGTTGCTAAATATGAGAAAGTATATCCAGTTGCACAATTACTCTTCACTGGAAGAGGGTAGAATTTCTATTTACCAACTCAAGGGAAAACCATCAATGTGGTGGGACCAATATGTGCAAGTACAACACATTGATGAGAAGAAAGTGACCTGGAGACAATTCAAGAGATATTTTCAAAGGAAATACTTGAGCTTGGGAGGATGACTATACATGAGTATGAAATAATGTTTTTAGAACAATTGAAATATGTTTCTTTCATCAAAGATGAGAAAGTTCTCATCTGTAGTCATACCTACTCATACTCATACTCAATCTTGGGATTATGACTATAGATGAGTATGAAATAAGGTTTTTAGAACAATTGAAATATGTTTCTTTCATCAAATATGAGCAAGTGAATATTCATAGATATTTGAGTGGGATGCCACCATTTATCAGTGACAGAATACAATATGATGATCCCAAAACATTAGAGGAAACTATAAGAAGGTCTAAGTGCCTTTATGATCAGAAAAAAGGGAAAGCATCTTACTAGAAAGATTTGGAAGACAAGAAGAAAAGTAATATGGAACCAAGGAATAAGGGGACTAACCTACCATTCTTCATAAATAACTATCAAGAACAACCAACTACTAAAGAATGAAAGAATGACAGAGCCATTGGAACAAAGGTCAATGAAACAATCTATTCAATGTTGGGGTTGTAAGGGAGATCACATGTATAGATATTTCTCGTGTAGGAGTGAAAGAGTGAAGACTTCTCACAATGCGTAGTAAGATGAAACAATAGAAGACAAACAAACAAGTGTACCTAAGATTTATGCAGCCTTGGAAAACAAACAAGTTGAGTTTCAATCACATAAAGGTAATATAAAGAATCAACCCATTGCTATTTTAATTGATTCATGAGCTAGTCATAGTTATCTAGATCCTATGATGGTGGAAAGGTTTCATTTACCAAGAAGCAAGTTCATAAAACCTTGGATGGTACAACTAGCCACATGAGCTAAAAGAAAGATTAGTGAGATGATTAAGGTATGTTCAATGAACCTGAATGGACTGGACACTAGTGTAGATTTGAATATTATACCTTTAGGTTCCTATGATTGTCTAATTGGTATGGATTGGTTGGATCAACACCATGTTGTCCTAGATTGTTATAGAAAAGCATTTACTTGCTTGGATGAGGAAGACAACTTAAGAACAATACAAGGGATTCCTAGAGCAGTGACTGCCAGAGAAGCTTCATCTTTGCAACTGAAGAAGAGTTACATGAAAGGGTGCCAATTTTTTGTTGCACAGATGGAAGAGACACTTAGGGATAAAGTGTCATACATTGAATACTGCGTAGTCTTGAAAGAGTGTGAAAATGTATTCAAGGAGATACTAGGATTTCCACCTAAAAGATATATTTACTTCTCTATCAATCTAATGCCTGGACAAGCTTCAATATCTAAGACTCCTTATAGGATGAGTACACCTGAATTGAAGGAATTGAAAATGCAGCTTGAAGAGATTTTTAGGAAGGGGTATATACACCCAAGTGTGTCACCTTGGGGTGCCCCAGTATTGTTTGTAAAAAAAAGGGATGGAACCTTGAGACTTTGTATAGATTTTAGGCAGTTGGACAAAGTAACTATGAAGAACAAGTATCCTTTATCGAGAATAGATGATATTTTTTATCAGCTGAAAGATGCAAAAATATTCTCCAAGATTGATCTCAGGTCAGGATAGCATCAGGTAAGAATTAAAGAAGAAGACATCAACAATACTACTTTCAAAAAAAGGTATGGCCATTATGAGTTCACAGTGGTTCCCTTTGGGTTAACAAACACATCAGTTGTCTTCATGTGTCTCATGAATGGTGTATTCAGAAATTACTTGGACAAGTTTGTCATTGTCTTTTTGGATGACATTATGATATATTCTAAGTCTGAAGAAGAGCATGAGAAACACTTGAGAATGGTGTTACAGGTTTTAAGGGAGCATCAATTGTATGGAAAAATGAGCAAGTGCTCATTTTACCATAAACAAATCCATTATTTGGGCCATATCATCTCCAAGGAGGGTATAGTAGTAGATCCAGAAAAGATGAGAGCCATTGAAAATTGGCCAATACCAAGGAATGTATCTAAGGTAAGATCATCCATGGGTTTTGTAGGTTACTACAGAAGATTCATTGAGGGATTCTCAAGGATTGCACATCCAATTACTTCTTTGCAGAAGAAAGTTGTGAAGTTTGAGTGTACATTGGATTGTAAAAGGAATTTCCAACACTTGAAGCATTTACTAACAAGAGCTCCAATACTGAGGATTGTTGATCGAAATGAAGATTTCATTGTATGAACTGATGCATGTAAGGAGGGACTTGGTGGAGTCCTTATTCAAAATGGATATGTTGTGTGTTATGGATCAAGGAAGATGAAGGAGCATGAAAGAAACTATGCAAATCATGATTTGGAGTTTACATCCATAGTGCATGCCTTGAATATGTGGAGGCACTACCTTATGGGGAAAACATTTGAATTGAAGACAGACCATAGTGGTCTAAAATATTTGTTTGATAAACCAACCCTGAATGTTAGGCAAAGCAAATGGTTAGACTTCATCAGTGAATATGATTTTGATATAAAGCATATCAAAGGTAAAGAGAACAAGGTGGTTGAACATGAGGGTACATGAGATGCATGCTACAACCATTAGCATGTGTCAATCAAGCTTGAAAGGTAAAATTTTAGAAGCTGTAGAATCAGACCAAAAATATATGGAGTTAAAAGAAAAACTTCAACAAGGTAATTTACAGCAAAAATTTGAAGACTATAAGTTGGAAGGTGATGAAATTATCAGATATAGAGGAAAAATTTATTTGCCTAATTCTTAAGAATTGAAAAATCTGATATTGGGAGAAATGCATAATGTACCTTATGTTAGACACCCAGGTTACCAAAAATCTATTGCAGTTGTCAAGAGTCAATATTGTTGACCAGGAATAAAGAAAGAAGTTGTTGAGTTTATTTCCAAGTGTTTGAAATGTCAAAAGGTCAATGATGAGCATAGACATCCAGTTGGATTTCTACAGCCCTTATCCATTCCTGACTGGAAGTGGGAAGTGGTAACATTGGATTTTATCACTAAGCTACCCAGAACTAACAGGAAGCATGATTTCATCATGGTGGTGGTGGAAAAGATTACAAAAGATGCCCATTTTATTCTAGTAAATCTCACTCACAAGGAAGCTAACATAGTTGATATCTATCTGAGAGAAATAGTTCGATTGCATGGAATGCCCAAGACAATTGTGTCTGATATAGATCCAAAGTTTACTTCAAAATTTTGGCAAGGATTATTCAATGGATTTGGAACAAATCCGCATTTTAGCACAACTTATCATCCAAAGTCAGATGGGAAGACATAAAGGGTGAATCAAGTAATTAAATATATGCTGAGGATGTATGTCATGGATAAACCATCCAAATGGGAGGATTAACTACACTTGGTAGAGTTTGATTAGAACAATGGGTACCAAGAATCCTTGAAGATGAGCCCATTTGAGACACTCTATGGTAGAAAATGCAACACGCCAGTCAGTTGGGACAACCCAACAGACTGTGCAGTAGTTGGGCCAGAACTACTCAGAGAAATGGAAGAGCATATGATAAAAATTAAGCAGAATTTAAAGGTTGCGCAGGATAGGAAGAAAAGTTATGTTGATAAGGGCATAAATCATAGGGAATTTAATGTGGGAGATCATGTGTTCCTGAAATTAAAGGCCAACAGAAGTGCCCTTAAGTTGGGAAATTGTTCAAAGCTGGCAGTGTGGTTTTGTGGACCATTTGAAATCCTGGAAAGGATTGGGCCTATGGCATATATGTTTGTCTTGCCTGCATCAATGCATATTCATAATGTATTCCATGTATCATTGATTAAAATATATATACCTTATACTAATAATGTTATTGATTAGAATGTGATTCAGGTGGAGTAAGAAGACAATTTTCAAGTGAATTTGGTGTGCATATTGGATTAGAAGATCAAGCATCTCCAGAATCGAGCCATAGGGAGAGTAAAGGTCCAATGGACCTGATATGGTCCTGAGGATGCAACCTGGGAGCATGAAGACGCTATGCAGAGAGAATAGGTCCGCACCTTTTTTAGAATTTTTGAAATCTTGATTGTACATGTGTATATACTACACTGAGGATAGTGTATAAATAAGGGGGAGGGGATTGTAATAACCCTAGGTCGATCCCCAAGTGTAAATATCAATGTAATTGTACTTTACTTATAAGTTGGTGAGCTGAAATAACAAGCGATTGATTTGGTTCTGCACGCATTAAGCTAGTGTGTGAAAAACTCATATCAAAGGAGTGTGTGTAGTGGTAGAATTAAACAACGCACATTTTAATGTTTGGTGTGCACATGTGTAAATACACAAGTATGGCACACTAAAAGTAAAACAACTTAATGAATGTAGTGTGCACAAGTGTTAATGAGAAAGGACGGTGTACTGAAGGAATAGGTGCACAACCTTGGAATTAGCGCGCACTGGTTTAGTGCGCAAGTTTTTGAAGGGAAGAGAAGCCTTTTGTATATAATTCATGATGTAACGCACATCGGTGAAAGGGCGTGAGGTTGGCACACTGAGAAAAGAGTGCACGCAGCCTAGAAGTTCCGTGTGCACCAATTTTAAGTGTGTGGATTGTTTATTTTGAGGCGGGTGAGCCTTTATGCAGAAGATCGGTATTTATGTATTGAGATGTAAATGTAATCATATGCAAATTGATGAAAATACATCCCTGTGATAGACCAACCATGTAAAAGAGTTCGGGGGGATCAAACTCCACTCGTTGAGGTCAAGGGGGCTAGGATAAAGGGGCTTAAAGACAAAAATGAATATTTTATTAATATCTCTTAAAAAGTATAAAGTAAGGATATAATATTATATCCTAAGTCCTGGGGAGGGGACAAGTGGCTAAAAACAGTTCTGAACATGACATGTTTCAAGTTGGAAACATACAGTCAAATGGTTTGGACTTAGTCCATTTTGGCATTAATCATTCATTTATTCAACCATCACGAGCGGGGAGGTGAGTCGACTATTCTTCCATCGAGCAGACTGTTCTATCATAGAACTGTTCAATGACTGAACCGATTTGTTACTGTATTGAGCTTGATGGTTACTGTGATCAGTATGTTGAATATTGTCGTAGATACCTGTGTATGACTTAGATTTGAGAGATAAATTGAGGAGGTGGGTTGTCAGGCATGAGGAACGTTGGATTGAAGAGGCGGGTTGTCAGGCATGTGGAAGATTGCATTCTCTCCAAGTGAGAGAATTGCTGGGAATTATTTCCCGAGGTATCAAACTACAGTGAAAGGGCTCTGAGACTTCATGTCCGGCCTATTGTTGAAGCCTTGCAAGGGAAGTGGGAAAACTGAAGGACTATTGAGCAGAGGAGGGGCACACTTCTTGGGGTGGGACAATATGTTAGGAATAAGAGACTGTATGTTATCAGTGTGAATTGACATCTGTGATGGAATTTCCAGTAATTGAGTCACCTGTGTTTGAGTTACCTGTGACTGAGTTCCTGTGGAGTGAGATACCTTAGCATGGTTGGGAACCCTTAGCCAAGTGGAGTTTAGCCCTAGCTCGGGGGTGACCCACTGTTGAGATTATGAACAATGCGGTCTAAGGCTGAGAGGAACGTGGAAGGTCTGCGTATAGTTGGTGTTTTTTATTCAAAAGATAATGCCAGTTGTGTGTTAAATCATGTTTGCAATTATATTTATGCAATTCATGTCATGGGTTTATGTTATTTATGTTGTGTGTATAATACTGTCAGGAATTGTGTATAAATCTTTTAAGAAAATGTACGTAATCATGCATTGCAGAGTTCTATATGTTTTTAATTAATGATAGAGTTGTGTTAGAACATTTAAGTGGAATTGTTGGTAATATGGTATGAGAGCTGATAATAGAGAAAGTTTTCAAGTGACACTCCCCAACGGAGTCTCTCAGTTTTGAGTCTTGACTCTCACAAGCTAAACTGAGCATTGGACAATTATCAAAACACCTTGAGATGAAAGAATCTTCCATCTTTTTGACACTAGGAGGGCTGAAGATGAAAAACACTTCCTCTATGGGAACCTTCTATTGTAAGTGTGGTATAGAAATTCCTTATGTTGATTAGAATAATGAAGTGATCATTTCTCTACAAATTTTCTAATTTTAAATAAGATTTTTTAAAAGTTCATAATTTTTTCTTTAAAATCTCTCTTCTAGCCCAGCAAAATAACCTGCTTTTAGTTTGGGTTGATCCTTTAGGACGATCAATAACCAGCCTGCTGAGCAGGCTTTAATGATGCGGATGTTGGTATATATACCATCCGATTATCTTAGCATATACGCCGAGATATATCCAACGATGTATATACCACCTGCCCCAGCAGGCTGGTTATTGATCGCCGATCCTTTAGCACATCTGGATTCTAATAATCGCCTCCTCCAACCTCAGGCTCATGTCACTCTACAGGACTGCAATGAGTACTGGAATTTGAAATCAATTTCATCTGTCAAATTTGGCTGCTACAACAAATTAATGTTTTTAAAGAACTTTTATGACGAATTTGCAAGGGTTTTAAACGTGTCTGACGGTTTTACATCCCTGAATGCAATGGTCCATTTTTCTCGTCAATCATTCACCCAAATCTGTACTTCTGTGTGACTTTGTCGATCACTCTTACATCACTTCTCAACCCGCAAATAATCAACGCCGTGTGGCAATTGCAGATGGTGGGAAAAGCGTACTTAGAAGAGGGACCACCCTTTTCAGTGGGCGACGTAACGTTCGTTGAATAATAGAGTTAATAACAGTCTCTCATGTCGCGTCCGAAGTACTCCGTGCACCGCCATGTGGCTGTATCAGATGATGGGAAAAGCGTACTTAGCACAGGGCCGACCCCTTTGAAATGGATGACGCTGTGACAGCGTTAAAATTTAGTTTCATTTTTAACGCTATTAACCCTTTTTTCTTATTTTTATTTATTTATTTTGGATTATTTTTGGTTAAAATCTCGTTAAAACTGGTGGTTAAGATTATATAATCCAAGTTTTTTTTGTGTTTAAAATCTGATAAAAAATTTATAAAAAATAATAAAATTGTAGATAATAATATTTAAAATTATATAATCCAAGTTTAATAATAATTTATAAGAATGTTGAATGCATTTTTACATTTAAATATAAATTTTTAATTTTTAATATTTTTTCTATCGATAGGAATACATATTAGGTGATTAGTAATGATTCCATTTTATTGTGATTAATTTAATGGTGAACTTTGTGATGTGTGAAGTGTGTGAACCTTTCATTTTGGTTTTTATGAGTGTGAAGTGTGGTATGTTTTTCATTTAACTAAGAGATA
>ML785425.1:574770-614709 GCA_009831015.1 Picea engelmannii
TCCACTGGGGAGATAGCCTCAAATCGAAACTTCTTGTTTGGATTTTTCTCCTCATTGACCTTGTTCTATCCCTTGATTGTTTCAGACCTGGTTCACTCCTCTTTTGATTAGTTTCATGAGCTGATTGGCTCCTTACCCTATCATACTCAACATAATTGTCGAATTTGAATTTCAATTTTTGGAATTTTTTGACATTTTTTGGAGTTTTAGACCCTGGCGCCCCTGTCCTAGTGTTAACAGAGAGCCAACGCTCCCCCATACCTATGCACAGAGTGATATAACGCTCCTTGCCTTTGGCAACAGAGAGCCAGCCTTTTTTTGGCCCAAAAACCCTCCAGAACTACCTTTTTCAGGGTTTGCCTCTGTGTCTCTTTTGCTGAGTGACCTAGTGAGCCAATGTTTCTTCCCTTTCAGTCTTGACATCTATCTTTTTTGAAGAATAAACACTTTCTTAATAGGATCTTGCAGCCTTATTCACCTTTTTTCATTGAGTTTTTCCTGTTGAGTGAAGTTTGAAACCTATGCATTGTTTTTCTCTCCTCATCAGCTGAGTAAAGACCCTGGTGAAGGTCATCAAAGGCCTACAGACCTCTTCATCTCAATTCCAGTCAAGGTCATTGTTCTTCAACTTTTTCTTTTGGGTGTGAAGTTTGTTTTTCTTTTCTTTGATTGTCTCTTTTCTTTCGCTTTTCGTTTTGATTGCTACGAAGGGTGTATTGTTTGTGTGACGTTTTCTTGTGCTAGTTTTGTTTGCATTCATATAAGAAAGGAAATTAGGAGGACAAGCATTGTGGTATTTATCATCACTCATACGCAAACAATAAAAGACATCTTTATGTTTGATTGTGCATATTAGAAGGCATTTAAAAAGTTTTTGCATTACATCAGGATTTGATTGAGAAAAAGAATCGTTTAAGGGCATTCCTTATTTGTACTTGATTAGTGAAAAGAACTCTCTCTCTCCCTTAGCTAGATGTTCATAGAAAGGAAATGACTTCTTATCATGTTCGATGCATTCTTTGGGTCTGAGTCATAATTCCATTTGTTTCACTTCCATGCACCCCTTTGCGTAAAAGAACAACCATAAAAATCAACGCTAATTAAAAGTTATCTAGAACTTCTTCTTTTCTAGGATCCTCCACCAACAGTAGACTAGGCTTAGTACTTTGTATTAGGGCTATGAGAATAACTCTCCAAAGTTCCCAAAACAAAAACTAGCATCCTAAGTTAGGGAGAGTAAATCCAGTTATTGTATAATTCTGCCTGGGATCCCCCTCTCACAGAGGGGTTACGCACGAGGTCGCATTCGGGTAAGCTACGGGGACTAACCCTCCGTGGTTTAATTGATTGTGGTGGTCGGATCGTATTATGGGGATTACTTTGAGGTAAATCCATAATTACTGCGTGGAAGCCTTTTAGTTGATTTTGGGCTTGATACCCTGCCCATACGTTCGGATTGGACTGTCGACTATTCCCGCCCAGGGGCTGACTGCGAATTGGTAACCTTAGTGGCCATAATCTTTAGGGTCTTACACAAGGTGACGGTGACGGGAAGTCTCACTGTACCTGGAGAAGACAATGGTCAAACTCACTCAGGTTCCTTGGAGGGTAAATCCACAATTACTGCGTGGAAGCTTGCACCAAGGTGTAAGTCCGTTAAGCAGGTCGCCATTGTAACTATTCCACCCTATCCCCGCCCCTTCTGGACTTGATCACGCAACGTTGGATTTCATCACCAACTAGTATGGTCATCAAAAGAAGGTCCTATTTGCTTGGTTGTGATTCTTAGATTTTTTTAGCGTGTGATGTTTCTTTTCGTTAGTTGGCCATAGATTTCTTTCGCCGACTCTTTTCCACCAACATCGACCCTCCACGCTGCTCGCGGAGGCTATAGGGACTTCCTCCAGAAAATATGGAAGGAAACACCCCTTTACCCCCTCATTCTACGGAAGAATCCCCTCAACAGAGCGAGGTTCATAATACTACAACTTCCCAGGAAGAAGTTCCCATTCCTTTGGAGAATTTTCGAATTGTCTCAGAATCTCCGGAAGCTTATCGCATTCCGGAGGGATACGAACGACAAATCCTCCACCTGAATTCCGCTGGAGAATTTGTTGTCATAAATCCTTCTGACATTCTGGCTGGGTCTTCTCAAAACCCTTTAGCTAGTGACCCTTTTTGGACTGCGGACGTTGTCCAGAGTCCACCACGCTTGTGCGAGATCTTTATGGAACAGGGGAAGGTGCCAACGCATTTTTTTCCTACACAATACCCCTAAATCACTTCATCGATACTACCACTTTTACCTCCACACCAACTGTTGGTCTAAACATACCATTTGTTGGCCCAAGGTCTACTATTCCCCTTCAGACGACCCATTCGAAAATGGCCCCACACATTCTGACCATCCCCGCCGGCAACGCGGTAGTTAATCAAGCCCCGATTGGCACACCTGTAACACCGGGACCTACACTCCCTTTTGGATTCAGGGCATTGAACGCTTCCACTTCCACCATTGCCCAAACCACTACCCAAATTATACCACAAAGTTCCATACCTATCCAACAACCCGGAGGGACTGGCCTTGGTGGTCCTAACCCGATCGATGGCACCGGTCCGTCATTTACGTCTGGCTCTCAGATCCCGGGAACTCTACCTCAAACTGGGGGGCATCCTCCCTCTGGGGGACAAATTCCATTCGAAAGGAACCCTAATGCTGGGGGGCATCCTCCCACCGGAGGACAAATTCCATTCGGGGGGCACTCTCATGCTGGGGGGCAGCCTCAATCCGGAGTATACCATCAACCACAAGGACAAAATATGTCCACCGCACCCAATCCGTGGAGCGTACCTTTTCAAGGAAACCCACATGCCTCCACAGGACAAAATGTTCAGACTCCGCAACAACCCCCTTATGGACAAATACCAAACCCACCTTATAATCCACAAAACCCATCCAGTTATCCTCCGCTCACAAACACTTCTCAAAACATCTCAAATCCTATGTACCTTGGTCAAAACCAACCTCACATGAGAGGGCCCACAAGTTATAATTATCCACATAACCCAGTATTGGGCCCCACTGGTGTCCCACTGCCACACCAGCATTACCCACAGGTTAACCGACAACTACCTTTTCTAGCCACCCTAGACCTTCCAGACTTGTCTCGGTTAACGAATGATCCCATTTATCATTCTCCGGTTTGGCCATCTATTCCAGCTAAACTTCCTTCTGATATCCCAAAATTCGAAGGAAAACTTGGGGAAGACCCAAACAATCACGTGATGACCTTCCATTTGTGGTGTTCATCCAACTCCCTCATGGACGATTCGATTCGTCTGCGTCTTTTCCAACGAACACTCATGGGTTACGCAGCGAAATGTTATATTGAATTACCACGTGCATCCTTTCACGATTTCAACTCCCTTTCCATGTCCTTCCTCACACATTTCCAACTACCCATTCGATACGAGACGGGTACTGAACTATTAACCTCTCTTCGTCAGAAAACTTCCATACATATCTCCGATCATATCCATGAATGGAGACAACAACGAAGGCTAATAAAAGCGGTCATTCCCGACCAATTGTTAGCAGAATGGTTCACGAAATCATTATTACCCTAGATTGCTCGTGATGTTGCCATGGGTGGTGTAGTCACTGAGGAATAAGCCATCGCCCAAGCTCAGTACTTAGACCTAGTCTATTCACAATCCGGTACTCTATACGAGTTGTTACCGAACGCTACCCATGCCACTAATGATCCATCCAAACCATCGACTTCTTCGCATGCGGATGGAGTTATCGGCTCCGTCAAAACTCAATCTACTACTCAGTCTACTGGAACAATCCAGTGGCCCGCTTCCATGACCGCTCCCATTTCAACTGCACCCTCTTCTACCCCACCTCAAACTCAGATCTCTGATGTGAATGCGGTCCAGTCAACCCCTTCACAACAACTTGGGGGCAAGAAGAAAGCGAGAAACAAACCAAAGAAGAAGAACAACAATGAGCAACCCAAGACCCAACCGCAAACCCCTGCTGTCGGAAAACAACCACAACGAAAACCAAAATTCCCATGTCTCATTTGTGGTGACAATCACTACATTCGAGACTACCCACATCGCGATAAAGTGGCCAAACTTTTCAAAGGAAATTCGCAACCTGCTGTGCTCATGCAGCCTTTTCCGCAACAACAATATTTGGTTGCACAAACCCCCACACCGGGGGGCAGGTCCAACCAACCCCATGATGAGGCCTCGACAAGTGCCCACATTTACATGTTTAACGGAGTTAATCTAACAACTCGCTCTGCAACATATGACATGCCAGTTAAACTTGATAAGCCGAAGATCGCTATCGGTTCTTCGACAGACCCGTTACCATCCACCATCAATCCTCCATCTGTTAGCCCTCCATCCGGGCCACTCCAGATCGAGAAATACTCCTTTGAATCTATCTTACACCCTCCTAAGAGAACCATCTGAAAATCTACATTTAATCCTAATTCACGGGCTGCCCAAAACTACAATATCGTAGAAGATTTGGCCCAAGCCCCGTGTGCCATGTCCACCTTGGAAGTTCTACAACACTGTCCCAACCAACGTAGAACGCTCTTAGCTTCTATTGGCTCTTTCAATCCTGAGTCATCAAACTACATCACATTTAATCTGGATGATCATCAACCGCGACTCTCCCACCAGCTAACTTTCCAAATCGATGTGGTTGTTCACAATCAACAAATCCACCGGACTATTCTGGATGAGGGAGCCTCCACCTGTGTCATGTCTCTAGCCTGTTGGAAAGGCTTAAAATCACCTGCCCTTAACAAATCCGCTACCATGTTACGTGCCTTTTATGGACGAGGTTTTCATCCTCACGGATTATTGCAATCCTTAGCAATTCAATTGGGAGGCAAAACTGTTACTGTTGACGTCGAGGTGGTCGATGCCCCCCTCGATTACAACCTACTACTTGGAATAAGTTGGTTCTACACGATGACTGTCATCGCCTCGTCGGTGTTTCGATGTGTACAATTCCCCCATCAAGGAAAAATTGTTACCATTGATCAGATCGATTTTTGCACACCCGATGCTCGCATCCCTGCTACCAACAACATTCCTTTTCTGGGAGACCACCCGGTTACGTATGAAAGCATTGGTGTTGGCTTCTTGAAATATTCTAGCCTCATGGGTACCTTCCCTACACCACTTCCACCTACCGCACATCATATTTCTACCGTCAATATGATTTCGACTATGCCTTATCAATCCTTGGAATCATCAGAGCCTTGGGTTGTGCCTAGCCCTTTGGAATTCGATGTGCTCGGGGACACAATGCCACTTAGCCCAGCCGAGGCTGCATACGTAGCTATTCAATATGCTTCTCCCTCTTCAAACACTTCACATTCATTGGCACCCAATACTTATTCGGTGCCCTCGTGGTTAGATTCCCTATCATCCGCCGTTGATTACATTTCCCAAATTTTTCCTTCGGACGAATCTATCATGGAAATGCTTAGCATTGACGATCTACCATGGGATGAAAACCACCATCGATCCTCTTTTCTTCCACCTTTGGAAGAAATCCAAGACATACGATCTGTCTTCCCCCCTGATGTTACCGAAGCTCCGTAATCTCCTATCCTCACACAAGATACTCTCTCTGAGGGGAACATGGGTAACATCTCTACTACGATCATGATTGACATTTCAATCAAAGAAGGTGTCATGGAAAACATCAACCTTGGTGCTAACTGCACACCGACGAAGTGTCTTCTTACACTGCTTTATTCAAGGAATTCCGCGATTTCTTCGCATGGAGTTATGAGGAAATGTCAGGGATCGACCCTTCGATTGTCGTACATGAAATCAAAACTTACCCTGATGCGAAAGCGGTTCGGCAAAATATTCGCCCGGTTCATCCCAAGAAAATCGCAGCTATAAAGGCAGAAGTTGAAAAACTTCTAAAATTTGGCTTCATCTATCATGTCCCTTTAACCGAATGGGTCTCCAACCTTGTTCCAGTTTCTAAGAAACAAGGGACCATCCGTGTTTGCATTGACTATAGAGATCTCAACAAATCTTGTCCTAAGGAAAACTACCCTACGCCCTTCATTGATCAGATCATCGATAATTGCGCAGGGAGCGTAATCTTTTCTTTCATGGGTGGCTTTTCTGGATATAACCAGATTGAAATCTTGCCTACAGATCAACACAAGACAACCTTCATCTTCCCTTGGGGAACTTTCTCCTACTGAAAGCTACCTTTTGGCCTTAAAAATGCTGGAGCCACTTTCCAGCGAGCCATGTCGTACGCTTTTCATGATATCAAACATATAGCAGAACCGTATCTCGACGATTTACCCGCACATTCGTTAAATCGATCCGATCACATTGATCATTTACACGCAATTTTTCTGCGACATAGGTTCTACCGTATTCGTCTGAACCCACACAAATGCATTTTCGCTGTCGAATCCGATCGACTCCTTGGTTTCATTGTCTCCAAAGATGGGATCAGGGTGGATCCCTTAAAGATTAAGGCCATCTTAGCCTTACCTCCACCCACCAATTTAACCCAACTCCAAAGTTTGCAAGGCAAAGAAAACTTTCTTCATCGTTTCATCTGCAACTATGCCGAGATCACTAAAGGATTTATGTGGTTACCGCAAAAGAACATCCCTTTCATATGGGATGATGCAGCTCAATGGTCATTCGACGCTCTCAAGCACGCTTTGAACCATGCACCTTTGTTACATCCCCTCGAATATACCAAGGATTATATCCTTTACTTGGCCGCTTCTACTTCCACCATCGCAATGGTGTTAGTCCAAGAAGACCCCAATGACGAAGAACATGCGATCTATTATCTGAGCAAGAGTTTATCTGGTCCCGAACTCAGATATTCACATGTTGATAAACTGGCTATGGCAGCCGTCATCACTGTCCAAAGGTTCCTTCACTACATCTTATTACGCACCACCACGGTAATCGCAGACTCCAACCCCATGTACCACATTATGACATGTCAAGTACTTGGGGGAAAATATTCAAAATGGATCGTTATTCTTAAAGAATTCGATCTCGAGTTTACAAAGGCTAAAGCCAAAAAATACCTGGTGTTTGCCGAGCTTATCTGTGCTCTCCCTCGTGCCGATGAAAACATCGAACCTAGAGATTCTCTCCCCAATGAATCTCTCTTCCTCATCAGCACCTCTGATCCTTGGTATAGAGACATTCTCCTCTACCTTCAAACACAACGTTTTCAGCCCAACATCTCTTGCGAAGAGCGTCGATTCTTTCATCACCACTCTCGTCGTTATATCATCCTCGACGACACTTTGTATCGCCGTGGCATCGACACCATCCTTCGGCGATGTCTGATTCACGAGGAGGCTGAACGCGTTTTGAACGATTGTCACCTTGGTGCCTGTGGTGGTCGCCTCTCCGGAATGGCCACAACCCAAAAAATCCTACGTGCTGACTACTTTTGGCCCTCGATTTTCAAAGATTATATCGAGGATGTCAAGAAATGCCCACCCTGCCAAATCTTTAACAAGAAGGCACGCACCCACCCCATGATGTTGCACCCTATTATTGCCATCGACCCCTTTGCCAAATGGGGCATCGATTTCATGCAGTGTAAGCCTACCTCAGCCGGGGGGCATGGTTACATCATCGTCGCCGTCGATTACTTCACCAAATGGGCTAAGGCTATGCCTACCTTCCTGAATGATGGCCGTACGACAACTCTATTCCTCTTCAACCACATCATAACTCATTTTGGTGTACCACGTGCCATTGTCACTGACCATGGTGCACATTTCAAAAACCAGATGATGAGCGAGTTACATGTCAAATTGGGCTTTCACCATGAAAACTCATCCCCTTACTACCCTCAAGCAAACAGACAAGTTGAAGCCATCAACAAAGTCCTAAAAACCATGATCCAACGCATGGTATGGGAAAACAAAACATTGTGGCATCTACAACTTTTCTCCGCTCTCTGGGCCTATCGCACCTCTGTGAAAACTTCAACTGGATTTACTCCTTTCCAGTTGGTGTATGGAATTGAATCCATCCTACCGATCGAGTGTGAGATTCCATCACTCAAACTAAAAGTAGAACTCCTGCCTCATACTTCTGCTGAAGAAGAATGATTTTTGTATCTATCCAAACTGGACGAAACACGTCGCGATGCTGCTCCTGCCAATGAGGCACATCAAAAACGAATTAAAAGTCAATATGACAAATCCGTCCACCCTCGGACTTTCGCGGAAGGAGACTTAGTCCTTGTTTATGACCAAGCTCACGATAAATTGGGGACAGGAAAATTAGAACCCATGTGGCACGGTCCCTACATCGTAAAACATGTCCTACATAAAGGTGCCTACGAATTAGTTGATCATGAAGGAATTTCCCTAGGAGAGCCCCGAAACGGGCTTTACCTTAAGAAGTACTATGCCTAGATCGCCTAGCATTTGTACTTTGTACATTATTGTATGTAGTTTTGGTGTGTCTATTTCTTTCGCGTGCTCGAGTCTTTATCGTTGCCACTCATGAATGTGCTTGTGTTTCCATGCGCAGATGACGTCTTCCTTTCCTATCTTTTTTGGGTTCGCAGATGGCGCTAGCCGACATACCCGGAACATTGCTTCAGCAGCTTGGGTTATTTACCAATTTGACCAGCTGGTGAGTTCAGGATGCATTTGTTTAGGACCAGCAACCAACAATATGGAAGAATATCATGTTTTCATAAGACTGTTTACCCAAGCCTCCTCTCTAGGTATCTCTCACATCATTATTTACTTAGACTCCCAACTGGTGGTTTTTCAACTCAACCGTATCTACGCTATCCGTAGTCCTATCCTACTATGCCTACACTTGCAAGTTCGTCGTCTCGAACGATTGTTTGATTACATCGAATATAGACACATTCCAAGAGAACTTAATAGTGTTTCGGATTCATCAGCTAATTATATCATGGATCGGTATCTCGCCCACACATAAGATTCAAGGAAAGCAAAACTGTACATTACATGTAAATTAAAACACATCACAGACATCATCATGAACAAATCATTGGCGTCATAAAATCTTGAAACTGTATATATGTATGGCGTGACTGAAATGTTTGTATTACATTAAAAAGTGTGTAGAAGAGAAAAATATTTGGCCTGTTCACCCATACAACATCGCCCGACAAGACATACAAAAACATGATCATGGGGAGACTCTAATCTCCCCGCACTGCATTGTACTGTGAGTAACACACTATTTCATGCACTACGCACCTAAACATAGAATTGATATTCTTTGGCACTCCTACAGTGTACCGTTGCAGATGTAAAGGCACATCCCCCCTCCGCAGAGGAGGGATACCCATCGTAAGGCCTTGGAGGTTCCTCTCAACCTCCCGGAGACCCACCACCGATACTGCTGGATCTGCTGCAACTGGGGTGCCTCCACGACGCCCTGGCACTGGTATATCAACCGGGCGCACTTCTCCCTTGTCTGCATGTTGGAAACAAAACATCTGTTAAAACTCTTTACACACCCAAAAAATATATATATACATTAAAAAACTTAAAAAAAAAAAACTAGACAAGGTGTGGCTTACTCTCTTACCTGACTCGTCCCAGTCTTCCCCCGCGAGAAAAATCAAGTCCATACTCCCACGGAAGTCAACATCAGCATAAGGGAAGTCCTCTATCCAGAGGTACTGCCGTCTCAGCCAGGCAAAGAAATCACCAGTAAAGTGGAACTCTGACTCCGAAACTAGCCTCGGAGACAGACTAGTCCACCTCTCCATCCGAGGTTCGTCCACTGGTCATACTGCCAGTGTTATCTGAGGCTGCATCTGAGGGATGGTCTCTAGGAAAAAAGATACCAAAAATGAGCCATAGCCAAACTGTTTATGACCAGTCCTGCACCGTGAAATATGTTCCTTCACATTCCGAAGGAACACTGCACTCCAATTGAACAGTGTTGGTTCTAAACACTAAATACCATAGGCCACCTATGATATCGATGCTAGATGAGCACTAGTGCTGCCGGTCAAGCTTGTGATAGCAAATAAAATAGACCGGAGAGGTAGATCTCGTATATCCTTGATAGGGATCCTGCCCCCTACCAACCTCACTCCTGGGATGCAGTGGCGTGCCAGATACACGTCCTCTTGTTCAGGTAATGTCCTCTGCCCAGTAAAAGATATGGGGACCCCTCTTTTCAAGAGGCCGGTCAAAAAGTACACATCTTCCAACTCAATGGTTAGGAGTTGTGTGCCGATACGGAATCCTTGTTCCGTGACATCCCAAAGGCCAATCATATGCTCAAGTAATAAGACCTCTCTCTTCATTTTTTACAATTTGAAGAACTTGAGCAAGCCACAAGCCCGCAGAGTGGCCCGCGTATGAGGGCTCTGTAGAGTGGATAATTCATCCATCTCATGTTCCCTCTCTTTCCATTCAATCATGATTGCCGAAGATACCTACAAAACAAAAAATCAATAATTTCATTATTCCTCACGTTTTGGTAATTTCGGCGATTTTCAAAAAGAATTTAAAAAAATAAAACAACATGCCCATGTCATCTAAAATAGACTACTCTCTCTTTTTAACTACCACACCCTTTAACATGTGTCAAGTAATGATAAAAACGTTTTGAAAATGCAAAATGACTTTGGGGGCTGCGTGGGCAATTGGGGGGAATTTTTATGAGTTCTTTTACTAAAAATGACCGGTCCAATCATTGTAGGGGTGTAGACATCCTAACAACCCTTCTCTAACACATTATTTGTAAAAGAATCCCCCTATTTTATTAATTTTTAAAAAGAGGCTGATTTGGTTCAAAGAGGGGCGACCTAGGGCTTTGTGTTTTAAATAAATAATGCCATGAAAATCAATTTGAAACCATGTGATTGAAAGAGAAAAGGATGAACACCTACCTGGTTCAAACGGTGAGCAAAATGATCGATCGTAGCTCCGACAGCGAGAAAAACAAGATTTGCTTCAAAATGAGATTCTCCACTACTCCAAAAATCCTTGCAAATGAAATGGTAAATGAATTTCCAAATCAATTGTTATTTATAAAATTTCATTTTTTATAAGGTATGGTCATTTTTGGGTTTCTCTAATGATGTAATGGCTTCACTAAACTCTGGTTTGTAGCTTTGACATCGCAGGTTTCCTGACAGTCCTGATCGGTTATTCACCTTGTCGCACTTACGAGCATAGTCTTAGTTCGTTCTCGAGCTCGACAATATGAGAACGTAACCGGGTAAACTTTTATCTCTTTTTCGGACCCGTACGGATACAAACACACGAAAAAGGAACCCCCCTGGAGTCTACTTTAAACTCTTTTCAGACTCTCTAAATATGAAAAGATTGTCGAGTGATCTTGCTTCCTTTCACACTCGTTAAAAGGTCAAAAAGGGCGTCTTTCGAGCGATAGTTTAACCCTTTTTCGGTCTCGTTGGACTACTGTACGAAAAAGGAACTGAGAGAGTTCTCTTTTAAGTGTTTTTCCAAACTCTATAATTCCGAAAAATCTTCGAGTTTTCTGTCCTTGGACTCGTTAAAGAACACATTGACAGACCCATATGGGACCGATCCCCTTACTTCTTTCGGTTCGTTAAACAAAGGAAGAGGAACTTACCGAAGGTGAGTTATATCGAGCATGTGTTATCCTCCTCGAGCTCATTAAATCAAAAAGAGGTACTTGTCCATATGGATGGGGGAAAAATTGAAAGGAGCAAGCGAAGCAGTCTCTTGAGAACATCATCCAGCACTTCTTAGAGTCACCCTTGAACACGACACTTTGTCACTCTGCACATATCATAATCCGCTGAACCTCTGCACTGAGCCAATCCTCCGAGTTCCTTTCACTCCTTTGGGTCACCCGACGCAAGTCAAAATATCCATTGCATATTTTGGTCCATGTCATGTTTTGTTGTTGTGCCTCAGTGTTCAAGGGAAGTATCCGCCTCGAGAGTCAACCATCCCAAGTATCTTGTCTCAAAACCTGTGTTAGTCCATGTCCGTTTGATCTGCCAATTACATTTCCATATCCGTTTCATGTCGTTGATGGGGGATACATCAAGGCCCTCCCTCGATGAGTCTATTCCTGTCGACTCCAACACATTATCTGGGAATTAGACTTAGAAACCAGTTAGTACTTTGGGACCTGCATACCTCAATGGCAGGCCTCCTCACATTCGACAGTAGGTTTACATCATTGACCGCTGATCGAATGATTCCACGGGTGTTCGACTTCAGCTCATCTATTCACATTCACTGGAATTTACTAGGGTACCTTGGGAATCATTGACATTAATGGTGATCTCCCTCACACTTGTTAACGGTTCACACCATTGACCGGTAATCAAGTGGTTTCTTCCATGTTCGACGTCAAGACATCTATTCGCATGGTCAAATTCGTACCATATTTGGATTGGTAAGAAGACCCTGGGTTGAGCGATCACTTTAATATATGCTTTGCCCAGGTTGCGAAGGAGTTTCTATTGGACAAATAACACACATACTGCTACATAGATCCACTTTGTATTGGTCGTGGCTATGTCTTGTTATCTTGTAGATCCACTGTGTATTCTTCGTGGCTACGATCAGTCTGAGTCATCAGAGTATAGATCCACATTGTATTCCCAGTGGCTATAAGTTTTTATCAATACAATTATGGATCCGCGGTGTATTTTATGGCGGCCATATCCTGCTAAGTCTTGATCACCCAAGCATAGGTATGCCTGCCTTGGGTTTTGAAATATGTCATGATACTTGTTGGATGTTTGTGTGCAGCTTCTGTCAGGTTCTCCAAGTCTATACCCTTTCTTGTATGTCTACAAAGTATTTCAGTTATCAGTTGGCATCTTCTAACTTCATACTTTGGGGGGCATTCTGTTACACATCAAAATTACTCAACTGGATAAGTGTCGCATGTTCCTCTCAATTGTCGTAAGTGTCGCATCTTCCTTACAACTTTCGCAAGTGTTGCAAGTTGGTTACAAGTGTCGCAAATGATGTTCAGACATACTGCCATGACAAACGACACTAAGGAGACACTTATAACATCTCATATGCTTGATTTGAAGAAGGAGAACTGGTTCACTGAAGTCAAACAACTCTTGACACCTGAAGAGAGCCCTGAAACAAAGGTTTTGAGGAGGAGCGCTCCCCCATCTTGGACCTAGAAGCACTGGTTCTCCCCTATAAGGCTTCAGGGAGCGTTATAACACTTCCCAGCCCCCTCTGAAGGATCGCTGCTCATCTTGAGAGTGCTGGCACTCCCCTAAGGCTTACCAGGGAGCGCTACAGCGCTCTGATGCCTCTTCTAAGGGAGCACTGCCTATTATGAGGCAGTAGTTGGCCCGTTGAGGAGAAGAAGGGGAAGATCTTTCGAGATTAGGAGGCAATTGTGTTCGAATTCTTGGTTTCATCAAGAGATCCCTGATCAAAGGAGGAGGTTCCCAACTTGTTCTAAAGATAAATCAAGAGGTTAAGCTCCTCTTAACCTATATAAACAGGCTCTATGATGGTGGAAAGGGGGAAGAACCTAAGATATGAAACTTATGAACTTGGAGCAAACTCACAGTCAGCCAAAGGAGAGTGATCAATGAAGCTTCTTCTATCCAGGTTGTGGATCTTTCGGGCAAGGGTTAGACGAAGAGGACTTGACGAAGCTATCGCATTCGCATCTACGATTGTAAGTACTGCTGTCGTTTTTCTCATCAATATGACACGCTTCACCTGTTTATTTCTAGTTTGTGTCTAATGTCACATGAACTTATCATTTATTGATAGATCTATTTTCAAGCTAATATCAATAGAGTAGGAAACGGTTGTATCTTGTTTTGTCCACAGGATCCAGCGAGAAGCAAAGGATCGAAGCACAACCAGGAGCGTGCAGGGACAAACGTCGATAAAAGGTACTTCTGTCATCCTTCCTTCTCATGCATTAGTTTAGATAGATTTGAAAGGAAGTCAGTGTCCATGTTAAGTATTTTCTATCTAGAGTTAGGGTCAAGCTCTTAGAGGCAATCTACCTGTCCGCAGGGAGATTTTCCTACAACATCAATGACAACAACTAATCTTCCAACATAATATATATATATATATATATATATATTCTGGAAATTTTGGCACCATTATTTGATACGTATTCCATTGGATTTATCTCTTCGCTCATATTACATTCATACATATCATTTTTTAGCAAACTTTTTGACCCCACCTGCCCCATTTTGGTTCCCTCGTCATCATGGCCCATACCCGTAGCCAAGACTTGGAAGCTCGCTTCAATACCTTGCAATCTAATTTCGCAGAGGCCCAACAAGAAGTGAAACAACTCAGTGCCAATGTTTCTGCCATCAATACCACCATGCAGTCCTCCATCTTCGCCTCAATAGAGGAACTCAAACAAGACATGACTACCCATCTTGAATATGTCGTTTCGATGATCTGCACCAAGCTACATATCCTTGTAGATAACCCTTTATCTAACCCACCTCCACATACCAAAGATGAAACTTCCTCTCATTCCCATAATTTTCAGCCCCATCACTTTCAGCGTGACCTACGCCTTCTGCGGGTGGATGTGACCAAATTTGTTGACTCGGATCCCACTGGTTGGGTAGCCCAAATGTCACATTATTTCTCTTTATACAACATTATAGAGGACTTGGCCAAACTTTGGTATGGTGTTCTCCATATAGATCAAGAACGTTGGCAATGGTGGGAATGGAGAAAAACTTATCGTCAAGGGTATATTGCTTAGACACACTTTGTGGTAGAGATTTATGAAATCTTTGACACTGACACCAACCATTTAGGTCATTTGAAAAAGTTGAAGTAATCCGGAATAGTGGAAGACTTTATAGCTTCTTTTGAGCACTTGGATTTTTAGACAGAGGGCATGTCTGATGTCTTTTTTTGAGAATGTTTTATTAGTGGCCTCAAGGATGATATTTGTGCTCATGTCCTCATGGCTCGGCCTTAGAGTTGGGTGGAGGCTACTAAAAGAGCTAAAGAAGCACAATAGGTTGTATCTTCTCAAAACTAGAAACCCTCCTTTATTCCTCGCATTAAAGCAGTAAATCCCATGACTCCCTCTGCTCCACTAAAGATCCAAAAATTGACTAGGGATGAAATGGCTGAACGCCAACTCAAAGGCCTTTGTTATAATTGTGATGAAAAATATTTTCTAGGACACAAGTGTAAGGAAACAAAGCTTTTTATGGCCATCTCGAAGGATATTTCGGAAGATGATGTTGAAACTCCCCTTGTGTCTGAGTCACCTAAAACCACTGACATAACCCCCCCTCAGACCCTCCCAAAGTAGAACCAGTCATTTCCCTAAATTCTCTCACTGTCTTCTCTGCTCCCCAAACCCTCAATCTAATCGGTTACGTCAAGCATAGGAAGGTCATCATTCTTGTTGATAGTGGAAGCACCCATAATTTTATTCATCGCCACATTGCCCAAGAAACTCATTGCTATATCCATGCAGTCAATAATTCCCAAATCATGATTTCTAATGGCGGCTCCATGAAATGTGGAGGGTGTTGTGAAAATGTGTGTCTCCAAATTGGTGACTACCACTTGAAATTTCATATTGGCAGTTGTGACATTGTGTTAGGTGCAGATGATATTGTTCTTTTTGCAAGGAGTCGCTATGATCTCAACATGCAACTAAAGTTCTTGAGGATTTTTTTCTCTAGCATTAGTATGACTGTTAATTCACTAACAAAATGAAGGTTATGGAAATTAAATCCAAAAATATCAATTATATTAATTTCATGTATGTCAACAACAACTTGGAGGAAGTGACTTCATTCAAATATCTTAGAATCAATCTTCATCACAAGATTAATTGAATCTATAACATTGAGAAAATGATAAATGGAGGGTGGAAATCTTATTGAAAATACTTCTAAAAAAATAGACCTTTGACTATGGGATAAGAAGAAAATATTCTTTGAGACTCTCTTAATTAATTTTATCTTATATGGTTGTGAAGGTTTTGGTTGTAACATCTATAGAAAATTATGAAGAAAGATAGAGAAAAAGAAAAAGTGTTTTATAATTTATATTCCCAAAATTAAAGGAAATACACCATATCCTTTTCCCTCATAGAATTGAGTCTTTCCCCCATTAAGAGTATGGCTATGACTAGGTACCTAATGCACAAGAACTTTAAAATTTGATGATCACCTGTAAGAGATCAAAGAGATATAGAAATATAATGAATAACATTACTCTTAGCAATTTTACAAGGGATAGAGAGAAAGGAGAGAGTGGTAAGAGAAAAAATTTGGAGTACACAACTCAATTCTCATTAATTACAAATTGAATGAAATATATGAGTACACATAGGAAATTTGAAGTATAGAGGAAGCAATTTGAATTGTACATTTGATGCTTGAACCTGGTTTGTCTTAACTCAGAATTTAGATTCCTTGATTAGCCATGTGGTCTCTCAAAATTAGGAAAATGATAAAAAAGAAGAGACAGGCACTTTCTAAAGTCCTAAACGTAAGGAAAAGTGGAGTAAAGTGTTTTCACTAGCTAAAAAAGCATACCCCCCCTTAAATATATGGATAGAGCACTCATATGGCTCACTTGGTCAAAATTAGTCAAAATTAGACCATTAGAATCATGAGACCAATATCTAAAGTACCTAGGTGAGAGATTAATGCTAAGGAGATGAAAAATATGCTCTAACACCCCCCATAAGCTTAGATGGGTGAAAATAATACAAACAAAATTGGGTCCTAGCCAAAATGACACCATGTTAGGTACCCAACTGTAATAAAAATCCTCATGAAGTGTGGAAAGAGGGAAAACCTCATGGGAAACCCCCCGAAAAAAGAGCATGTTGATAAGAAGACTAGGAAGTCCCCGCTAAAGTCTTCACCACTTCCAAGTGTCCCCATAAGTCTTTGAACCACTACTCTGTGAAGGACTTGGTGAAGATGTCTGCAACCTAATACACTAATGGAAAATATTGCAATGCAATAACCTGATCATGTGTGAGCCCATATGATACCATATTAGTCTGGTATATCCATCTACATCGAGAAAGCTTCCTATGAGAAGGAAGAGGAACCAACTCCTAATTTTGATTCTAGATGAGGGAATCATATTCCTCATCCACAATAGCCTCCCAATAGGGGTTTCCTATATCTTCTATATAAGATTGAGAATATGATGTGGATACCATGTAGAAATGAATAGGAATCAAAGGATTGGTAGCAAAGAGTGCTTGTGGAGCACTCTGAAACTGAGATATAGTCCTCCATGTATCTGCTACATCACCCACTAAATCTCCTGCTACATGTAGAGTTTGTTATGCCCAAACTGGTCTCGTTGTCAAATCTCCAATGACCTGCTCATCTAAGTCACTTGTTGGACCATCATCATATGAAATATGATCTAAATAGGAAGTCTAATATGAATTTGAAAGGTCTACATCAACTAGTACCGGTGGATATGCAATGTGTTCCTCCTGAGGTGCATGCATGGGGCCTTCTTCAAATTTAACACTTCTCTCAATGATGAGTCTTTTCTGTAAGAGGGTTCATTCTACTCACTTCACTACCATGGGTTAGAAGTAAAGTAGGAGATGAATCAATAATGGAATGGGAAAAAAATATATAACTTGGATTGATGATCTGCTACCCCATCGGAAGTTTCTCAAATCATTATTGACTCTGGAGTGAAAACCACTTTTTTTTAATGCTTGAATGTGTGATCTGATATATGGAAAAAAAATTCAAACAACAAGGGTACATGCAACACATTTTGAAAAAAAACACCATTTAGATCAATCCTACCTTTCCCACATACCGCAATAGGTGTGTGGTCTCCCATTAGAATGGGAGGACCAGTGCAAGGCTCAAAACAAGTGAAGGAATCTCATGATTTTTCCATGTGATTAGAGGCACATGAATCAAGAATATATGTGGATGATGAAAAAGAAACAAAAACCAAATAATGACCTTCTATTCATTTACCTCGATTATCAAGAGGATTTCCAATATTCTTTTCCCTAGCTTTTTCTATCACTGCTAGATTCTTATACTGAAGAGTTTGTTCCATATGATCTATGTTATTTGTCATTCATGAATTATCCGAATGAAAACCTCTATTACAATAGCTACACTTTGATTTTACCTTCTTCTCCCCCTTAGGGTTGGACACATCCTTATTGGATTTAGGATTTGGACCCTTTTTCCAATCCAGGTCTTTGTTTTTCTTTCCTGTCTATCTTAGCTCCCTCATTTACTGCAAGGGAATGAGTCTTTCAGGACTTGAGGGAACCCATATGAACTATCTTATCCTATTATTGAGTGAGTGTGACAAAAAAAGCATCCAAGGATGGCATCTTCCATGTGGCTCCTATAGATAGTTTTGTAGTATAGAAGGAAGATACAAATACTGAGTATTATGGACCCAATTTTGAGAGAATAGAGAGTATAAGTTGCTCCTCTATTTTCTCAATATTACACAACTTAAGATCAAATAACAAGTCTTTAATATTAACTAAAAAGTCTTGAATAGTGTTTATGTTACCTAGGCTCAAGGCAACGAGCTCGATCTCCAATTAGTGTCCTCACAACATATCCTTCTTCTCAAAAAGACCCTTGAGGGTGGTCCATACTTCATTTGGTGTTTTAGCAGTTGTGATATGAAAACAAATATCTAGAGACATTGAAAGGTAGAAAAACACAAAGGCCTCATCCATCCTGTTAAAGTACTTTGTTTTTTCCACTGCAATTTTTTTTTTAACTTCCTATCCCATAGTAATCCTATAAATACCCTTACTCCTTAAGAGAATAATTTCCTCAGACTTCCACTCATGGTAGTTAAATGGAGTAAGAATAAAATGCTAGGGATGATCCACTTTTATAGCCATATTTGTCACCCTGGGGACACATGAACGACCCATTGATGTTTTCCTACTGAGACACACTCTTCATCCTTTGACTTCTCTAATTTTGAGGGAGGTCATGTTGTGAGAGTGTGACCAGTCATTGGCTTCATAGATGATATCACACAATTGGTTGTTGGCTACACTACTAACAACACATGATCGGTCACTGGTTGCATAGTTGATAGCATGCAACTGGTCATTGGCTGCACTATTGACAACACACGATAAGTCATTGGATGCACTACTGACAACCCACAACTACCCTTGTAACCTTATAGATTTGATAATTTATGAGGAGATAAGTGTTGGGTGAGTTGTTTCTCTCATGATATGAACTTGGGAACTCTCAATACACTCAGGGTTCACTAAGTTCACCAGGGAAGGACATTTGATTCTTCCTTAGTTTTCGATTATCCCTTGTTCTTTTCACTTATAAAATTTGTTCTGTAGCTTTTCTTACTCCTCATCACTCACTAAGGGATTGTATCTCTTTGATCTAAGCCACATATAGGTTTTTTTTCCCTAATTTTATAGATAGTCATGCTCTTCTTTTGGGTAAAAGAGTGATCGGTCAAAAGATGTCCATTTTCATCCAATGACCGCCTACCTAATGGTCATGATCTATAGTATTGTTTGGCCACAACCTAGCTTCTAGGTGACTATTATTGAAATTTTATGAACCATGTCTTTTCAATTATGCACTTTGCTTGGGTATGTAATCCCGTGAGAGGTATGGTAGCCTGGATCTAATCCATGTTTGAGCCTCTTGTTTGTTGTTTGTATCTTCAAGTAAATTTGAGTTGTTTAAGTGTTTTTGTTGGGATTGCTTGTTTGTGTGAGATTTCTACCTAGCGAGTTGTGGCCTGGGTATAATTTCCAAGAGGTATTCCAAGATTTGGTAACATTTCTTTGTTCCCATCACATTCCGTTTAGGTGTGTTGAGAGGTTTTTCATTGCGAGATCCTTGTCCAAGTTTTGGGTTTTGATCTTGTATAGACAATGGAGTGTGCTTTATTGCATCACTACTTATATCATATAGCCCTTATCTTTCCATTTTTGTTGGTTTGATTTGTATTTTCGTTTTCTTTATTAGATTAAATAAAATAAAAGAAAATAAAATTCATTTCATAAGTGTGCTAGGGTAGAGCTTTTGAGTGACTTTATTCAAGATTGCATTGGTATGGTTAGTGTTGAGTATTTTGTTCACTTTTTGGAATTGTCTTCAATGGTTATTGAGAGAATGTGAGGTTTCCTTTGTGGCTGAAAAAATATAAAAAATAAAAATCTCTCTTCCTTTCCCTTTGATAGAGTTCATTGAATGAAAAGTTTTGATTCCTTGCATACATACATTCCTTGAGTAATAAACATATTAAGAAGAAAATAAATCTTAATTGAAAATCTATTAGACCTTTTTCTTCATATAAAACCAACACTAGATGAGGATTTAGGGCCTTTGTGTGGGGTTGGAGAGTAAATTATCCAAGCCCACAAAAATAAACCTAGAAGTCACTAGTGAGTGCATAAATCCATTATCACAACGAGCACTTTCCAAGAATATCCTATAACATTAGAGTTAAGCATGAGGTCACATTAGGGAAAGTAGAGTGACATCCCCTCTATGCTTGTCATGGTGTTTGTTGGACTACTTTGACTACTACATGTATGAGGGTTTAAGAAGTTCCACACCTCCTTGAAAGGTAACACGTCTTGAAGCTTTTGGATTAATTTCCCTTTTGATATGTGTGTTCTGAAGTTCGTCTTCTTTCCTAGTCACTAACTATGAGGTGGTAACTATAGTGGCATTTCCTAGGTATCTACATAGGTGACTGCAGGTGGGAAGTGCCTACGGTACTTGGGGAAGATGTCAACCTATGTTTCAGTTCCCTTGGATGGTGCCCACCTTAATAAAGGGTACTTGCAATAGTAAGGGTTTTTTTTTCTTATGACTGGCGAAATCGGTAACTGGGCGGTCTTGTACTCGTGTGACATAGGGTCGATTCCAAATGATACCATTATAATATCCAAGTTCCATACGTATTCCCCTTCCACAGACACGGGTAAATTGGGGGTATTTGAACTCAAAACCTCATCATACATAACACTTCATATCACAACGCTTGCAAACTGAGCTACCCCCTGCGGGATCTTGCAATAGTAAGGTTTATTACATGTGGGTTACCATAATTTTCCCTCACACCTTGACTAGAAAATATTTTGGGGACTTGACATACCTAAAAGGGTTGGTTTTCAGAAGGCCCCTTGATCCATTGGTTTTTCTATTGATAGCCTAGATTTTCTAGGGATGTGCTATTTGGTTCTAGGTCTAAGTCTGCCATAGGTTGATTGTTTTTTTGTCGTAACATATTTTATTCACCATGGTAGAAAAATAGATTCGTTAGTCCCATTCATAATGAATACTTTCTCCAAAGGTAAAGGAAAAAACACCTTTTAAATGTAGGTTGATTGGTGACATATAGTTTGTAGATCTTAAGAGAGGTTCTCATCAATAGAGTGAGTGAGTAAAACTTGAAGTGGTTGTTGACATTACTCCACCCAATTGTAACCCTCCTTTGACTAGTTCTTTTGAGCCTATACTCCTTAGGGTAAGGGGACTTTTTAGTGATCATTTTTCCCTTTCCAGTGATCCTCGCATGATGTCGGGCCCAAGTGTTACATCTAGTATGTACGAGTCTTCAGGTTCATCAACAAGTTTCATGGGAGGAACCTTCATGATGTCCTCCTTTCCATCTATTAGTGCCATAGGACCTACACTCTCTTTTTCTAGTTCATTGGGTGTATCTGTTTGGGGAATATTGGTCATAACTAATTTTCCTTCCATAAGTGTACCTAGAATTAGCACACCCATTGTGTCTATCTCATTTCCCACATATGTGTTTCTTTCTAGCAGGCCGACATGCTTCGTTTATAACAATTGAAGTGGATATCCTTTTTCTTCTATCATCCCTATTGGAAGCTTGATGATGCCAAATGTGAGTTTCCCTTTTGGATGGAATCTACATAGTGGGTATGGAGCTACTCTTAGTCAGGCTAGGGAATAAAGGATTCTAGGGTATTTAACATCCCATGGGGTAGCACACGTCTTCTTATAATTCCTAAGAATTTCATCTATGATCTAGTGGGTGGTTCTCCTTTCGTATGAACCTTTGTACCTATGGGTTCCTTCCTTGGGGGTAGTTATGGTCAAGGGAGTAGTGATACTTCGTGGTATACACCTATCCCTGGAGGCATGTATGGTCCCAAAAGTAGTAATATTTTAGGAAGTGCCTTTGTCCCTAGAGTCAATCCTCATAGTGTAATGTACGGTCCTTGGAGAATCAATGTTCATATGAGTTCTTTCATACCTAGTAGTAATCAACTTGGGGTGAAAAATCCTTTTGGACATAAATATCCCATTAAAAGATCGAATATGGAGGGACCTTAGGGTCCATTTGGTCCACACAATTCTTCATATTTCAACTAGAATTAATTTTCCAATAGATAATTTCCTTTTTTGGTGATGTTAAAATTCCCATACTTGTCATGGTTAAAACATGACCCCATTCTCCAAAACCTATTATGACTAGCTATCCCTGTTAAACTACCATCAAACATTCCCAAGCTTGATAGAAAACCAAGAGAAGACCCGTTAACTTGCATTATGACTTACTATCTATGGTTCTCATCCAACACCTTGATGGATGACAACAATAGACTACATATTTTCTAGAGAAGTCTGACTAGAGGAGCCACAAAATGGTACATTGATCTTAAGGGTGCTTCCTTCCATAACTTGAATGCCCTAGGTATGGAATTTTTAATGCATTTTTAGTTACCAATTAGGTTCAACATAGGAACAAATCTTTTGATATCCTTGTGTCTAGACACCTCCACCCACATTGTTTATCACATTAATGAGTGAAGACAAAGACATAAGCTAATTAAGGCTCAGATTCTTGACCAAATTCTTGTGGATTGGTTCACTAAGTCTCTACTACCACCCATAGCCAAGGATTTAGCTATGATAGGGGAAGCTACTAAGGATAAATGCATCTTGTATGCTTAGCATTTAGAATTGATTTATTCTCAGTCGAGAACTATTTACGATATTATCCCACATGCTCCAAGGTTTTTGATAGATCCACACAAGTCCACCTTGGGGCCACATGTCGATGGCATAGTGGGTTACGTTTCCATTGCATATGTTAGATACTTGACTAGTCCGTTGGATTAATTAAACATCTCATCACATCCACAAGCCACTATGCCCATCGCTCAAAATTCCAAAGTTCACGTTCAAACCTTCGAGTGGAATTTAGTGAAATCAACACAACCGAAGAATCCTCAACAACCTAGATGTAATATTTCCAACTAGGATAGACTGAAATAATATGTTTGTTGTCCAAAAGGTATTGTTTCTCTTTGTGTAATTTGTCAATCAATTCACATTAGAATTAATTTATGCTAGTGGATAACTTTTTCAAATATATTCCAATAATGGTTATTTTGTCAAGCATATGGCATGCATCCATATACACCAAAAAATAGAGAAGATAATCAACACATTTTACTATGGATGGAAACCCAAAAATATCACAATAATACAACTTCTATTGGTTGTAACAATAGTTTCATTAAATAACCAAATATTCAAATCTTATTGGCTACAAATGGAAGCTTCTCATGCACTATCCACACAAGAAACAAACAACAACCTGGTATTGATGCCTCTACTTCCTATTGGTGGATAAATATTCTACATATACCATTAATGAGACAATGCAACCTCTCCCAAATCCTTACTGCCTCTTTCTACCACACCACACGGGGTATTCAGTCACTAAACCTATGACATAACACTTTTGCTTGTGGGATATTAAAGAATACCCCTAATTTCACTAGATATTGGTAAATATCTCCCAAAATCATTTTGTTGAACCCCCCTCCCAATACATATTTCCAATAAAATAAACCCCTATTTTCACTATATACACCTTTTTATAACCCCTAATACCTATAAAACCGTTGAGACTCCACATCCTCCCCTAATAACTACAATATATTAACTTTATTTTTCACAATTAGAAAACCCCTTTTATGAATGAACATTATAAGATATTGGTCAACAAGGTGACTCCCCCGTGCCACAACAACTATACCAAGGAATACTTAGCCTTCTTTGAATCTCCCCCACGACACCTTGGTATACATCCTGTAGAATTGAAGAGGATGAAGCCTCCCCCTAGGGACCCCAATGGGCCCTCCAAGTGCCACAAAACCATCCAATGGTTTTCCAAATGTACTACAAACCACCCACGGCCTATTCTGTTCCTCTCGGTATTCTTTAAGATTCTCCCAAAGACCAACGATTTTGATGGCAAGTGGATCAATCCCCTCTAATCAACTCCAACAGTTACTCCAATTTCCACGATTCCTCACAAGTTTCTCAAGATATGCAAGGGGGGTTAATCAGTCCTCTTCCAAACACCTTAGTGACCTCCCAAGACTACATAACCCCCGTGATTCCATGGAAATCACCTCATCCTTCTAGATATGGGAGATCAACCCCCTCAAGGTATTTCAAAACACTCTTAATCAGATCGATCCTCCCTTAAACTGAAGATAAGCAATGTAATCAGGCTCTGATAGAAATCCCAGGTGGACTCCCCCCTTTGGTCTAGCTAGAGTGGGTATTTCACCACAAAAACCAAATTGAAGTGTGGAAGGGTTTTTCCAAAAACCCCAACGAAATCACTGGCTAAAAGATCACTCCAATGAGATATCAAATCATAATGCTAAAGTGAGATACTACCCCTCCTTTTATTCTTCCGTTGAGCCTTCTAGATCTTTCCTTTTTTGACTAAATCAAACCTAACCTTGTTTCTTATTTAATTGTTACTTAAACATTAAAAATTAATTTTTAATGCTCAAATGATTAATATTTAATGTCACTTTATGAATATCATATCTTCCACCCAAGTGACATTAAAAAATCCTTGTGTCTCACTTTTTTCCACTGACTATAGCCTATGGGAGTCGTATAGACTAATGAGTCATATTCTTCTTCAATCAAGAGGAAGGGGAAATCATAGTCCTCCCTTCTCGAGATTGCTTGTCCCCAATAAACTCCAAATTAGGATGCTGCAAAATATGCTCTCTCTTACAAGTGGAATCCTTGACAGGAAACCATCTCTACATGACTAGGTACTCTCTAATGACTTTTCTCCTCATCCTCCTCTCCCTAATATCAATAATCCTCTATGGATTCAAAACCAATTTTCCTTCCTCATCTAGTGGAGGAAGATTTGTTGAAGAGGTGACCTATTTTCCTAGTGCCTTCTTGAGGCAAGATACATGGAAGACATTATGGGCCCTTGTACCCTTAGGAAACTCCAACTCATATGATACCTCTCTGACTCTCTTGATCACCCTGTATGGTCCATAGAAGTGAGGCTTCAGTTTTTTCGTGACACTTTTCTTCAACAAATAATGTCTATAAGGATGCAACCTGAGAAGGACTAAATCCCCAACCTCAAAGTTGCACTCCATCCCGTGCCTATATTCATACAGATTATGCTAATTCTGAGTGACCTGCAAGTTCTCCTTCATGACACTCAAGATGTACTGAATCTCCTGCAACCTATCTTTGGCCTTGGGGGCCTTGTGTAAATGTGTTGAACCTGCACAAAATAGATCTAGCTAGAAAATACTACACACATTTGTAGAGAGAAATTGAGAAAGACGAAGCAAGATAGAAAGAATGGAAGAATTCTCATTAACCATATTCCACACTCAAAGAGTGAATAATTTCAATATATATAGGATAAATGAGTAACTAATGATCCATAGTGGTGTTCTAGAGTGATCTGGACACACACCAACAGTTACGAGAGTAAACTGTCACCTAGTCTAGTCTCTCAGGCAATTACGGTAGTGAACTGCCACCTAGCTGAGTTAACTAGTCAACTAGTCTTTAGTTAACTGACTGAACAAAGAGTAGTGAGTTGGTGATGATCCCAATGTTGCATGGTGACAAAACCAATGCAACATCTAAACTCAACTCACCTAGTCAAATTGAAGTGTCAACTGAAAGAGAATATTCTCCCCTAAAATATAGGAGACTGGATAATGACTAATTATGACTAATAAACAAGGAATAACCTTAGGAAAAACAAATCCTAGGTGCGTGTGAAGTAAATCCAACACCCTGCTCTCCCAAAATGCCAATTCTACAAATGATGGGGAATCATAGCCATACAATTTATTGAAGGGACTCATCCCTATGGATATGTGATAAGTGGTATTATACCAATGCTTCCCAAGGTGCAACCACTTCATCCATTCCCTCTATTTTCCTGACACATAGTTTCATAGGTATCCCTCACTTCACTTGTTCATAATCTTGGTCTATCCATCTGTCAGAGGATGATAGATGGTACTAGTGTCAACTATGTTCCTTCTAGCCTAAACAATTCCTACCAAAATTCACTGAGAATCTTGTTGTCATAGTCACTGACTATGTACCTCAGAAGACCATGATGTTTGAACACCTCCCTGAAGAATATGTTTACCACCTAAGATGTGCTATACTCGGAGGGAATGGAAAATAAGTACACATATTTTTTCAACCTATCTACCACCACGTAGATACATTCCTTGCCCTGAACCTTCAACAACCTTATAATCAAATCCATGGAAATGTTTTCCCATTTCTTCTCAAGAATTGACAATGGCTTAAGAAAACCCCGCATGGTGTGTAAGATTCGGTTGGTTTCAATTCATCCACTCTATAAAATATAGAAGAACGTGCTCCTTGAGACCCTTCCAAGAAAATATCTCTATAACCTTCATGTAGGTATTCAAGTACCATGGGTTCCCTACCAATGGTGCGTCATGTACTGCCCTCAAAATATTATCCTTAAGTGTGGACTCAGGAACAAGATAGATTTTGTCTTTGTATTATATGATGTCATCCACTGACCTGTACCTATCGTCCTAAATATACCATCCATCATCTCATAGATGAAGGTATTTTTTGAGTACTCCACCAAGAGAATTGACTTCCAGTCCACTAAGATCTCTGTCATGGATAAGGCTACATGTCTCCTAAATATGGCGTCAACAACTATGTTCTTATTTTCCTTTACATAATCAATGTCAAAATAATATTCCTACACCGTACTCACCCACTTTTGTTGTCTCTCATTCAATTCCCACTACTCCAAGAGATACCTCAAGTTGTTGTGGTCAGTCCTAACCAAAAATTATCCTCCCACCAAGTACTATCTAAACTTGGACCATGCATGCATCATCCCCAACATATCCTTATCATAGATATGATAGAGATTTTCTGGCTCCCTTATCTTTCTTCTCTTGAAATATATCGGGTGTCGGTTTCACATCAACACCGCTCTTATTTCTAGGTCGTGAAGATCAACAATTCTAGTGGTTCAGGGTATAGGAGTTGTTTTTTGGAGATACAATGAACACACTAGGTCATGAAGATCAATATTTCTAGTGGTCCAGGGCATATAAGTACTACAGGTCTCTTTCCTTAAATGAAGATAAAATGAACCTAATATGGACCTCAAGAATAACATTAGTAAGATGTGTTCTGGAGGTGAATGACATGGAATATATTGTTCAATGGTGCATAGACAAATTCATCTCTAAATGAAGAATAATTCAAATTCAAAGTCACCAACCCATTTCTCTATCTCCTTCAGCATTCTCCAAAATTCTATCACTTCCTGCACCTAGTATGGGATTCAAGAGTGATAAAGTCATCGAATCTCTGAAGCAACATAAAGGAGTAAATGGAAATTTGAGAAAATTCTTGGAGGATCCGACTAGAAACCTTGGTACTTCCAGAATTGAGGTAACTTCATTGAAATACCCGTACAAAGAATTTGCATGGTTATTTTCCCACATTATCGGTTTGGAATCTACTATGCTCGTATCAATAAATGTTATATATTCTATGCATTGTGCCCTACATGAAAAATCCATCATTGATTGGCGTTATCTTATCTCAAATGAAATTTCCTTCCAATTAAATAACCTAAAAAATACTCAAAAGAATTTCAAGACTTCTTACCTCATTTTCTCCATCACTTATGGCCATATCTTTGAATAATTTCCATGGGAAAAACATGTTGATTTTAATTTGGAGCCATTCTATGCATGGTATTCGGTCCTATAGAGACATAAAGCTCAATACAATTTCTACCCAGTTAATAATAACTTCATTTCAGAATTCAAAAAATTAATATTTGGATAGAACATATGAAGGTTATCCCTGGAAGAAATTTCCTTTTTCTCTAGGAAAGGATTTATGAATTATCTGAACAATTTATTGTAATTAGGTTATTTGGTAGTAAGGAGAAGCCTTTCATTTTAACATTTTATAAATCATATAAATTCTTTGTCGGAGAAATATGCAGACAATACAAGACTTGGGCCCACTTCTTCCATGATAGGAGAAAAAAACAATTCATACTCCTACCATGGAAAATTGGGAATTTAATTGTTAAGCATATAACTCACCTAAATGAATTGGTGGGACATCATTAAAAACTAGTTTTGAAGGAATCAAAATTTGTTGAAGATTTTGACCGAAACAATAAATTTACTACACATATGAAACTAGTAGGGTATTCTTCACACTTCACCATAACTGAATAGTTTCAAGACGGTTGTGGATATAATTTAGATCTCCAGGAATTAGAGGCCTACCAAATTTCAAATGACACAAGAGAAATAAACAAAACAAATGAAGGACATAGACAACACGACAGAGAAACAACAAGTAAAAACCCCAATTCACCAACAACATCCCAAAGAATCACTCCATTGAGAATGAAGAATAGAACCAGTTGAATGGATACTAGAAAAATATCAGTTGGAGGCTGAGATGGAAGTGGAGATTGTTGGATGTGTGGGTTGACTCAGGTTCTACCTTAGTTCTCCAACAAAACCTTGGAAACCATAGGCCCTTCTGAATACCAAAAGGAAACACTACGCACAAAGTGCACAATGCAATCTCACCTAATATGGGCTTTTGGGTGATTGCATGACCCAAGTGTCTGCAATCATGGAAGGGATGGAACTCATGGGAATGTTAGGCATATATTTACGTCTTCTACTTCAACATGAATTCTACCATCATGATTAAGATCTACCATTTATTCATTCTTTAACATTCATTCTGAATAATATAACATGTCTAATCTAGTGCGCGATGTAATTTAAATATAACAAATGCATACATTCATTCAACATATCAAAGAAAAAAATAAGATATCCACACATAGAGACACCATATTTTACCTTGGTTCACCCCCCTTGGGATACATCCACATATATCTTATGCTTATTTATTATTATTCATCAAAATCTATGCGCTTCGTGCATTACATCAAGAGTATAGAATTGGTGATGTTGAACGACATTGCACCAAGCTCTACAACTTGCGACCTGACCCTTAGATATCATCCATTAGACTCTCCATTATCTCCTCAACTATTCAACCAAAACTGATACTTCGACTCAAAACATATCAAGACTCAAGACTCAAAAAGGTTCTCCAATCTACTACTCTTCATACATAAGTTCTCCTCCTATCTACCTCATACATCAGATTTATAAACAAATATGGGTAAAAACCCATGACATTGACTACAAAAACCTTAACCCTATTTTGTCCACATAGTAACTCCTTGCGCGTGGTTGGTATTCGATCCAACTATTACTTGCGCTAATTTTCCTTAATTCTCAGTGTGTTGCCTCCTTTTCCTTCTTGCGCATTTATTTCTCCTCATTTATTAGTGCATGGTACTTGGACCATTCCTTATTTGCCTGCCTCATTTGTTGTGCTATTTATTCATAATTTTCTCCCAAAGTAGCTTTCTCCAACTGCCCCCCAACACTTACCTATGGATTTGTTATCCCCCACCTTCAGGGATAACTAGGAGATTATGTCTCGAGGCCCACAGGTCCTAGACATGGAGTACCGAGAGACAGATCAACTTGAGGATGGCCATGGATGGACAATCTTTTCTCCCTTTCAACGCCTCCACTTTTTCAGCAGCAACAACAACATCCATCACCTTCAACTTGGTCATGCATCAGAGATGATTCTTTCTCCATGAGGTAATGAGTCCGGGTATCATGGTATGTGTCACTCTGATCCTCAAAACATTTGAATATGTGCATTTTGTTCCTTTGTTTATAACTGGAGCTTGGATCTTATTTTTTTCCACTTGACCATGTCTGGGGGGAATACCAGGATTCCCTAGAAATCTTGTGTCCATAGGTTTTGATTTTACACTGGGGGTATTTATGAAAATCCATCGTCCGTTCCCGTCATACGTACCATTTTCCACCTTATTTCTTGCTCACCCATCCCATTACACTGGTCTGGGCATAGGGTTTGCCAATAATTTAGGGGTTGTACCTTACCTTGTGGAAAGAATGGGCTAAAGGGCCCAGGGGGTAAAATCATATGACAATAAAAGCCTAAGAATAGAATCCCGAGATGCTTCGCCCAAGGATCCCTGAGAAAGAATTAAAAATCTTCTAAAAAATAAACAGAGGGATCCATAAAAAATAAATCAAGGCCTAGTTGAGGGATAGGGGATATCATCATGAGTCATCCTATTAGGTCCATGGGTGCCTAATGGTATGACACTACCAACAGCTAGTTACCATGCCATGGTAGTGGCTCTTCGTTGTACGACCAAGAGAAAGGGGGTCTCATCACGAGCCAACCTTCTCATTTCCATGAAAGTACTTGTGGGTAACATTGCCACCTCTGGTCACCAAGCCAGGGCAGTGTCCCTTGACTAGTTCCTTGAAAGAAAAAGAAATAAAAAAGATAAAAAACAATAAAGACAAGACCTAGTTAGAGGATACGGGGACTCATCACAAGCCAACCTATTAGGTCCATAAACATCTAGCGGTATGACACTACCAACATTTGGTCACCATGCCAGATTAGTGGCTCTTAGTGGCATAGCCAAGAGAAAGGGGGTCTCATCACGATCCAACCTTCTCATTTCCATGAAATATTTGTGGCTAACATTGCCACCACTGGTCACCAAGCTAGGGGAGTTTCCTTTGATTAACATCTTGGAAAAAATGAAGATTAAAAGGCATGAATGGGCTTGGAAATATTTACATCCATGATAGGTGCAACTCACCCTCCACAGAGGCACCCACCGGTAAGCCATCCCTGCTATCACTACACCTTTTTTCCAGGCATCCCCATCCACCTCACCTACTTGCATGACTTTGATTTGATCCTTTCCAGGAACAACCCTTTTCAAGTAGACTCTATCCCAATAGGATGTCTTGTCACTTTCCCCAAACTTGTATTGTAGACTTGTATAGTGTCTTTGAGCACTAGACTAGGGTAAAGGGGTTTTATGCACATGTTTAATAAATATTGATGATTAGATGTGATTGAAATTACTATGATCCCTATGACTTATGAGCCCATGGAGGGCATAGTTGTTGATGTGAAAGCTCATCCTCGACGGACAGGTACCATGTTGGATAGGTACAAATGGGGAGATAATCAGTTCAGACCTCCATGGGGATAAAGAGCCCACCAAATGGATGCTAAGACCCCAGTAGGGGGAAGAGACAGGGAAAATAATTTGAACCAAGGAAGAGTAGAAGAATCCACCAGAGGCAGCTGAGTAGACCTGTACCTAGGGGGTTGAGCCCTCTCCATAAGAACATTGGCCTTGGAAGGCCCAGGATGTCTCCCAGGATGCCCATGACGTCACCCAGAACTATGGACATTTTGGGAGGCATCTTTGGCATTTTTGGCACATGTGTCAGCTTGGAGAAGACCAAGGAGGGCTAACGTTTTGCTCCAAGAGGCTTCATTTTCCCTAGAAGGGGCTAACGTCACCCTAAAAATGGGATGACATATCTTTATTTCTTGATTAGGGTTTTAATTTAAGCATTTAGAGTAAAACAATGTGATTTTAGTATTTCTTCCTTGTCAGCGTTTGAATGACCTAAAATGTAATTTAGGTCATTTCTACTGTATAAATTGAGGGTTTTGATGCCCATTGTTTTCATCATCTTTCACTCACCACTTGGTGAGGTCTAAAATTTGCACCCTTCTTAGGGTTATTGGCTAAAATTTTGAGGTGCACTCATTGAAGGAATACTTGGCATATTTTGGCATTTATCTTGGTGGAAGGTATTACAACTAGGGTTTGCTATATGATTTCTTGGTTAAATGTAAGTGAATTTCTGCAAAACTTCTTGATTGAATGGTTGTAGTGTTTCTTTCTTGCATTTATTATTATAATTTGATGAATTAAACCCTAGGTGAAAATCACACATTGAAGGTTCTTGTCTCATGTCCCTATCAAGATTTTAAGCCATTTTATTTGCCGAAGAGAGATAGATCCTTGCCATAGCAATACTCTATCCTTTCTTCTAGCCTATCCATTTTACTCTTGTTGATTTAAGAAGGAGAAAAATGCACCAAGGCCTAGGTTACCTACACTTGGTGAGCCGTTTTTCCCTAGGGTTTGACTAGTGAAGCCTTTCTCTAGCAACACGTCACCTTCAAATTCTCTTGTCTTGGATCAACCATTTATTGAGCTAGATGTTTTTTCCATTGAGATAAAGAAGGAGGAGAGAGCACTGAGGCCTAGGGTTTCTAAACCAAAGTGAGCCTCTCTTCCCTAGGGTTTTGTTGTTGAGGCCTTGCTTTAGCAACACCTCAACACTTTACCCTCTTGTCTTTAGTTTCTCTATCACTTAGTCCTTCAGCCTTTGCATCCTCTTTTTTGACTCCATATACCATAGGAGTGCATTGATCTAAAGCCTTGTGTATTGAGTACTTTGATCTCAAACAACTCCCAATAATTTGAAAAAACCCTAACCATTACTAACCCTAGCCTAAAATAATTATACTAACCCTAGTGCTGCCATCATCTCCTTGTGCTATAAACATCTATATGCAATGTTTATTTCATCTTTAAATCAATTGAATGGTTGGCTAAGGCATTGTTCCTAAAGTGTTTATATTGTTACATTGATTTCCATTAGCATTTATTGTGAAGTGATATTGTAATCATTGATATTGTACAACTTTAATTTGCTTCATCAATAATACTGTTTATAAATTGCTTATTAGAATAAAGTCATTGATTATATGAGGTACTAACCAACAAGCTTGCACATATAGTTTCATTGTTGCTTTGTTCTCATACAAGGATACTTTTTGGTTACTACTTCTGGTTATCTTTATTGGCCATAAGACAGACCTTCTGATTAGGTGGTGACTTGTGAGGGGGGTTATTATCACTTAGCCTTTCTAAACCCTTTGCCTTCTCAAAATCCCGGGTCATCAGGGACGTCTACCTTAGGCCTTACCTCCCTAAATAGAAAGGACCTTCCCATCAAGGTGACAGTGTGCAAGATTGGTTCAGTTACGCCAGTTTGACCTCTTTTCATCTGTCTACTAGCCTAACTACAAATTGTGCGATAACATTTTTTCACCACTGTCGGGGAACACTAAGTCAATTCTCCTCAAGACGACACTTTTCGGTGAGCCTTGCCTCTAGAGTAAATATCTTACAATCTTACTTGGCGACTCCACTTAGGGTGTTTTCCCTTTTCCTTTGATAATTTCAAGAAAATTGTCTGGCGACTCCACTAACCTTTTCCCAGGTGCCACCTTACTCTCAAATCTATGATATTTCCAAGTTATGGGATCATGGTATCTTGGGAACAACTATATCCAACTATTGATTTCAAAAGGCTTCAAGGAAACCCAACCCGTTTTGATACAAAATGGTCAAGCAACCTTCCAAGATTTTGGGGACTCCCAACTCCTCACATCACAAATTTTTTGGAACATATAAGCGAGGTAGAATTGGGAGGGGAGAATGCTCTAATAACACTATTCATACTCTCTCTGCCATCCTTCTTGCAAGATTGGTTTAAGGGTTGTTTCCAAGATCGGGGTATATCATCTTTCGTACACCTCATTAGCAGGTTTGTTGACTTTACCAAACCACGTTGCCAAATGTATGAAGATACCCTTCATAATCTCACAATATCCTTGGAAGACAGAGGATTCACTACTGATATTGTAGCATATCTTAGGAATGCATATCATGTTCAACATCAAGAACCCTATGATGCGAAAGAAGAGATTTATGAAGAACATTGTCAACCCCTTGAAGAGGAGCAAGATTTATCCCATGATTCAATAGAATGCAGTGAAGATATAACTAGAAAAATGAATTATGAGGATGAAGCACCAAAAATCGATCCTTTGTCTGATGAAGCTCTCCAATATCCTATCCCTCCTACAGAAGATGAAGAGAATGAGGTAAGTCATTTTCCTTTCCGGTTTTTTGATGATACCTTGTTCTATGATTCAGAGAGTGAAGAAGAAATGGAACCCTTGGACAAGCCAGATCTTCTAGAGGAAGATCTTCCACTTGATGAAGTTATCCAAATACTTGAAGCTCCTACATAGGAAAGATTAAGTAAGGTGAGTTACTTCCCTTTCCATTTTTTTAATGATTCTTTACCTTATGATATGGAGAGTAAAGAAGTGTTGGATGTTTTAACCCCTTCATGTTATGATGAAGATGAGGACTTTAATGATAATATTGATGAATTCATATGTGTCAGGAAGCGTAAATGGGATGTGATTGGATATGATGGGGATCCCATTTACGACATTGAGGGTCATTACCAAAAGTTTCATTTGCATTAATCCCATGAAGTTACTAATAATTTTGACATTTGGCCACAAGAACATGACCTTATTCAGACACCCAAGGATGAATTGATGCTATGCTTTCCTAATGATTTTTGGTCATACCTTGAGGACTTTGATGATTTATCCTATGAGCATTTGGATTTATTATATGAAGATGACTATCAACCACCGCTGTGCTCAAGTTTTGATAGGAGTAAGAACATTGTTTTCCAAAAGAGAGATTCTCATGAAATTTTTCTCCATCCACCTCTTATTACCTTACCTTGCTGCATCATTAAAGGTGTAGTTGGGAATTATATGTTTTGTATTGAGATTCCTATGAAGAATACCTGAGAATCCAAGGGCTGGTTGAAAACTACAAATTTAAGTCTATCATCTCTATTTTTCAACTTTACATTGAGAGTTTGCTAGTCGTCTGCTAGATCTTTGTCAATCCCTTACCAAGATTTAGAGTGTGAGGACGTCCTAGGTAGCCATTTTTCCGACATTTTGAGTCAGTGTTCTGAACCTTGGACTTTTCATGACCCCTTCCTGAAGTGGATTGAGTACTTTCCTCGAATATTGACTTGGCACAATTTTATCCCTACCACTGGCCTCCATGAGTTAGACTTTATGGTTTCCGATGATATGATATATATTCTAACTCATGTCATTTTTGTGCTTGACTTATCATTGTTTTGGTTTATGATGAAGCACAAAGGAAGGTATTGTGGGACATTGCTCAATCAATTTCACTGGTCATTTGACTACACCTGACATTCGACCAACAGGTAAGTACAGGTAAGTAGATAGGCATTTTTGCATGCATTGTATTATACCATCTACATTGCATACTAGAGTAGTTTTCTTTCACATTCATACATATGATTGCTTTTATTTCAGTCTTATATATATAAATGCTGGGGTGGTATCACCACCCCAATTGGTTACTGATGTTTTTTATTGAGATCAAGTAGGTTAGTTATGCCAGATATGTTGAGGTTCTCATGCACTCTACGGTGAGCACATGTCCCCTAGTTGGAGCCAAATGTTATCCCCCACTTTTAGGGATAACTAGGAGATTATGTCTCGAGGCCCACTGGTCCTAGAAATGGAGTACCGAGAGCCAGATCGACTTGAGCATGGACCTGGAGGGCCCATCTTTTCAACCTTTCAGCGCTTCCACTTTGTCAGTAGTAGCAACAACATCCATCACCTTCAGCTTGGTCTTGCATCAGAGACGGTTCTTGCTTCATGAGGTAATGAGTCCAGGTATCATGGTATGTGTGACTTTGATCCTCAAAACCTTTGAATATGTGCATTTGATTCCTTTGTTTCTAATAGGTGCTTGGATCTTATGTTTTTCCACTTGACCATGTCTGGGGGGAATGACAAGATTCCCTAGAAATCTTATTTCCATAGGTTTTGAGTTGCCACTGGGGGGATTTCTGAAAATCCATCGTCTGTTCCCATCATATGTACCATTTTCCACCTTATTTCCTGTTCACACATCCCATTACAATGGTTTGGGAATAGGGTTGGGCAATCATTTTGGGGTTGTACCTTACCTTGTGGAAAGAATGGGATAAAGGGGACTCGGGGGTAAAAGCAGCTGACAATAAAATCCTAAGAATAAAACCTCGAGATGCTTCACCCAGGGATCCACGAGAAAGCATTAAAAATATTCTCAACAAGAAAAAAAGGGACTCGTAAAAAATAAATCAAGGCCTAGTTGAGGGATAGGGGGTCTCATCACGAGCCAACCTATTAGGTCCATGGGTGCATAACGATATGAAACTACTAGCAGTTGGTTACCACGCCAGGGTAATGTCTCTTGGTTGCATGGCCAAGAGAAAGGGGGTCTCATCATGGGCCAACCTTCTCATTTCCATGAAATTACTTGTGGGTAACATTGCCACCTCTGGTCACCAAGCCAGGGTAGTGTTGCTTGACTAGCTCCTTTAAAGAAGAAGTAATAAAAAGTATAAAAAACAATAAAGACAAGACCTGGTTAGAGGATAGGGGGTGTCATCATGAGCCAACCTATTAGGTCCATAAACATCTAGCGGTATGACACTACCAACATCTCATCACCATGCCAGGGTAATGTCTCTTGGTGGCATAGACAAGAGAAAGGGGGTCTCATCACGAGACAACCTTCTCATTTTCATGAAATGTTTGTGGCTAACATTTCCACCAGTGGTCACCAAGCCAGGGCAGTTTCCTTTGATTATCATATTGGAAAAAATGAATATTAAAAGGCATGAATGGGCTTGGAAATATTTACATCCATGACAGGTGTAACTCACCCTCCATAGAGGCACCCACCGGTAAGGCATCCTTGCTATCACTACACCTTTTTTCCAGGAATCCCCATCCACCTCACCTACTTGCATGAATTGGATTTGATCCTTTCTAGGAACAACCCTTTTCCAGTAGAATCTATCCCAATAGTGTTATAGGATAAATCCGTAGGTGCGGACACTAACCGATCTCCCTAGATCCACCTGGTATCTAGAACAAAACAAGACAAAATAATACACTTCCCCTAGATCTAGCCTATTGAATGAATAGAGAGATAAGGATTATGGACATACCTTGTGATCACTTTCCTTATGTCTATGTTGTTCCAAGATTTTCTTCAATTCTCTCGTCTCGTCCAGACCACAACAAAACGAACCAATCGAAGTAAAGACAAGTTAAGATATTCAACGACTGGTCTATACATATGATCAAGGAATTATGTAATAAAATGACATCATCTTTATGGGAAAGGGACATATTGCTATATTAATTCAATAGAAAGTGAAAATTACAACCTGAGCCTTGATGTCACAGGTCTCCTTTCGATGGCTTCCAGCTCTGACACACACACTTGCTCATGTATGAAGAATAGTCTACCACATGTGATGACCTTGTTGTTGTCTCTTGCTGCTGTAGCATCAATCCTCCATACAGTCTTGCACTGATCCTCTAATCAATCTCTTGCTAGCTTGCTTCTTATTCTTATTGTTAACCCTTTCCATGAGCAATCCCCTCAATATATAGGGAGAGATATATTAGTTACTTGGATAGGGAATGATCCCAAGATATCTGGAATGACAATACCTGAGTAACCACTCGAAAGCCAACTCACCCTTCTGAAGATTCCCTTCTAGAAGGTTCGAGATCTTTATCTTTTTCCTTTGTAAGAGCATTTTCGCACCCTAACCATGAGAACAGTGCGAGAAGTTCGCACCCCAGCTTAAGGCAAACTGCGAGAAACTTTCATTCCCGCAGGTGAATATATAAGCAGCCTGCGAACATGTTTCAAAGTGTAAATTCTGGAAGAAGACAACTGTAACTTCTCTCAGGAAAGTGTTCTTGATAAAGAGCTTGATCTTCCATCATCATGATATCACCATGACATCATCACAATGACCAAATTTGTGGATAACATAATGCCCCCCAAAGTATGAGAGCGGAACCAGTGACAGTCGATAGACTTTGTAAGCTGCATGTGTGTGTCAAGAACCAAAAGCACATCTAATCAGAGACCTGCAAACATCCAAGCATCAACAGAATATCATATATATCAATTTCGAGGTAGGCATTCCCATACTCAGATCATAGACTGATGACATCATAAACCAAGGTCATGGCCACCAATCATACACTGTGGATCCATGCCGTCACTATATAACACAGCCACCTGAATACACTGTGGATCTGTGTGACAAATTTTAAGTCAAGACGACATAGCCACAAAACATACACAGTGGATCTATTTGTCACAAATTATGCATACTCCATCACAACCTGGATCATAAAGATAATACCTAGGGTCTTCAATCTCGTCGCCCAAAGTACAAATCTTACCATGTGATTACATGTATCGAAGTCAAACATGGTAGAAACCACTTGATTACCGGTCATTGATGTATACCGTTAACAAGTGCGAGGGAAATCACCATTAATGCCAATGACTCCCAAGGTACTATAGTACAATCTATCGACTGTGAATAAATGAGTTGATGTCGAACACTCAACATAATCTCTCAATCAGAGGTCAATGATGAAAACCCACTGTCAAAAGCGAGAAACTTGCCATTGAGGCATGCAAGCTTCAAGGTACTAAATAATTTCTAAGTCTCGATTCTGGATAATGTGATGAAGTCGACAGAACAAGACTCATCATAGGAGGGCCTTGACGTATCCCACATCAGTGACACGAAATGAGTAACAGAGTTTTAAAGTGAAACAGAGTATGTGACAATTAGATTTTGGACACAGGGAAGGCCGACACCGAATGTAAGTATAACTGTAGACGACTGACTCGAAAGAGGTTGGGACTACTCTTGAACATATGGAAGACACGACCAATGATTTGGCAGCATTGACTCAAATATGACACATGGAAAAACCTTGTTATCAAATCGAATGAGAGACAAATGGATTTCCCAAACTGGCTTCAAATGATGAATAGGGGGCGTCATGTTCAAGAGTGACACTTACTGCCAATTAACACAAAGACGAAACATATCCCTTTCCCAAATTTTCCCCCACCATTTCTGGCAAGTACCTCTTTATTTTTACGCAATCTTGAAGAGGATCACATATGCTTGTTAATATAAGCTCATCCTTCGGACGAGTCCCTCAGAGTATTTTTAACGAACCCTAAGAAGGAGTGGTTCGGTCCCATCATAGGTCTGTCAATGTTTGTTTAACGAGTCCAAAGATAGTAAACTCGAAGGTTTTTTAGGATTATAAAGTTTGGAAAAACACTCAAAAGAGAACTCTCTCAGTTCCTTTTTCGTATAGTAGTCCAACGAGACCGAAAAAGGGGTAAACTATCGCTCAAAGGATGCATAACTTCAAATACTTTAACGAGTGTGAAAAGAGAAATATCACTCGACAATATTTTCATATTTAGGGAGTCGTGAAAAGAGCTTAAAGTTAACTCCAGGGGGGTTCCTTTTTCGTGCAACCACATCGAGCCCGGAAAAGAGATAAAACAACGCTCGATCACATTCTAGGTTTTTCTCAAGTGCAAGAATGGATAAAAGGCACTTGAGGTCTTGAAATCAAAACCATAAGAAACAAACAAAAACGCATTGTATCGCAAAAGTTTTTCGTCCATAATCATCTGCATGGGGTACCTGCAAGTCATTTTACTCACTTTTATATTAGAAATTAGGGTAAAATAGTGAATAAATACAAAAAACCCACTTTAACTATGGTAAAAAGTAAATAAAACAAAGTTACTATTC
>ML785425.1:623775-680629 GCA_009831015.1 Picea engelmannii
ATCAACGTCGATTCCAGGTACCATGAAGACTTTCCCCTCCACAGTCACCTTGGGTAAGAACCTAGAGAGATAAGCCACTAAGGTCACCACAAACAACAGTACTGCCTGGGGAAACAGTCGTCAGTCCGATCCACACGCAAAGGAAGGGTATCTAGCCCAAAATCAACTCAAAGGCTTCCACTCATAATTGTGGGTATACCTCGGAGTGACCCCCGCAATACGTGCAATCTCTACACTAATGTCAACAAAGCAGGTTAGTATCTCTGCCAAAACCAATGCGACCTAATGCTTGACCCTTGTGTTAGAAGGGCTTCCCAGGACAATATGCTGCCAATGGAATTTTACACTCCATAACTCAAGATGCTATTATGTGTTTTTGAGATTTTGGAGAGTGTGTCTCTCTTCCTACTCCAAAGCACTAGCCTAGCTAAATGTTGGTGTAAAAGAGCCCTAGAAAAGAGTTACTAGTTCAATTTTATTATTACACAATGTTTTTACAGGCTGTTGTTTACTCAAAGGCAATGGAAATGAAACTCGTGATGTTGTGACTCTGACCCAAATAATGCAAGGATATGATGAAATAGAATTCATTTCATTCGATGAATCCTAATTATGGGAGAGAGAGAACAATTTCCGAATCAAACTCAAGACTACAATGCAAATGCAATATTCAATTTCCTTTCAGATGCCAATGCAAACAATCATGTGTCAATGAACAATTTCAATATGTCTTTTGCAAAATTTCAATACTCTTAAAACTTTGATTTTCAATGTTCTCGCAAAAGAAAAAACAACTTGAAAGAAAACATGCAATTCACTTTCCAAGAAGAACTCTGAATAATGAGAAAAGAAAACCAAATAATAATCAATTCAAACAAACAACCCAAGCCAATACTTTCAATGAAAGCAAAAACAAAAGCAAACCTGGGAGCTTCTCAATGTAAATGAAAATTTTTGTCCTTTCAAACCAACAAGTACAAGAGAAACACCAAACACTCGACTCTCAACCAATCCCTGGTTCTCAGCAAGTCAGATACACTCAACTCTATAAATCAGAGAGAATGATAATGCTAACAAAAACTAAGAAATGAAAGTCAAATTTCAAAGGTAAGAAAACACCTAGAAAACCTAGATCAGTTCTAGCAAGCCAATTATAGAAAAAGATAGGTAAGTCACTGATGTAATAATCCAAAGAGGTCCAAATCAACATACATGAGCTATTGACAGGGTCAAAACTTGAATTCAAAAATTTTCAAAAAATGTTCGCAGGCTAGTGTGGAACACAGTGCGAGAAACTAAAGTTCTCGCAGGCCACTTTGATGCAGCAAGTGAACTATCTGCACTGAAATGTATATGCATGGTGCGAACAGTCAAAGTTCTTGCAGGCTGCTAATGGACACAGTGCGAGAATCCTTGAAACTAATGAAAAATTTGAAAGAGCAAGCAAAAATCAAATTGGCTTATAGACCCAGAAGGTCTCTCAGGGTATCCTGAGGACTCAGAGACTAGCAAATCAAGAGAAAAATGCAAACAGAGCAAATGGCCGTAGAAATTTCAAAAAACCAAAAAGACAAAAGGGATAGTTCCCCAGTGGAGTCGCCAATTTTGTTATAGGATAAATCCGTAGGTGCGGACACTAACCGATCTCCCTAGATCCACCTGGTATCTAGAACAAAACAAGACAGAATAATACACTTTCCCTAGATCTAGCCTATTGAATGAACCGAGAGATAAGGATTATGGACATACCTTGTGATCGCTTTCCTTATGTCTCTGTTGTTCCAAGCTTTGCTTCAATTCTCTCGTCCCGTCCAGACCACAACAAAATGAACCAATCGAAGTAAAGACAAGTTAAGATATTCAACGACTAGTCTATACATATGATCAAGGAATTATGTAATAAAATGACATCATCTTTATGGGAAAGGGACATATTGCTATATTAATTCAATAGAAAGTGAAACTTACAACCTGAGCCTTGATGTCATAGGTCTCCTTTCAATGGCTTCCAGCTCTGACGGACACACTTGCTCATGTATGAAGAATAGTCTACCACATGTGATGACCTTATTGTTGTCTCTTGCTGCTGTAGCATCAATCCTCCATACAGTCTTGCACTAATCCTCTAATCAATCTCTTGCTAGCTTGCTTCTTATTCTTATTGTTAACCCTTTCCATGAGCAATCCCCTCAATATATAGGGAGAGATATATTAGTTACTTGGATAGGGAATGATCCCAAGATATCTGGAATGACAGTACCTGAGTAACCACTCGAAAGCCAACTCACCCTTCTAGAAGATTCCCTTCTAGAAGGTTTGAGATATTTATATTTTTCCTTTGTAAGAGCATTTTCGCACCCTAACCATGAGCACAATGCGAGAAGTTCGCACCCCATCTTAAGGCAGATTGCGAGAAACTTTCATTCCTGCAGGTGAATATATAAGCAAGCTGCGAACATGTTTCAAAGTGTAAATTCTGGAAGAAGACAACTGTAACTTTTCTCAGGAAAGTGTTCTTGATAAAGAGCTTGATCTTCCATCATCATGATATCACCATGACATCATCACAATGACCAAATTTGTGGATAACAAATAGGAAGTCTTGTCACTTTCCCAAAACTTGTATTGCAGGCTTGTATAATGTCTTTGATCACTAGACTAGGGTAAAGGGGTTTTATGCACATGTTTAATAAGTATTGATTATTATATGTGATTGACATTGCTATGATCCATGTGACTTATGATCCCATGGAGGGCGTAGATGTTGATGTGCATAATCATGCTCGACTGACACGTACCATGTTGGACAAGTACACATGGGGAGATGATCAATTCATACCTCCATGGGGATGAAGATCCCACCAGATGGATGTTGAGACCCCGGAAGGGGGTAGATATAGGAAAAAGTGTTTGAACCAGGGAAGAGCAGAAGAATCCACCGAAGGCAGCTCAACAGACCTGTACCTAGGGGGGTTGAGCCCTCTCCACAGTAACGTTATCCTTGGAAGGCCCAGGAGATCTCCCAATATGCCCATGACGTCACCCGACACTATGGAAATTTTTGGAGGTAGCTTTGGCAGTTTTGGCATGTGTGGCAGCATGGAGAATCCCAAGGAGGGCTAACATTTTTCTCCAGAAGGATTCATTTTCCCTAGAAGGGGCTAACGTCACCCTAAAAAGGGGATGACATCTCTCTATTTCTTGATTAAGGTTTTAATTTAAGCATTTAATGTAAAACAATATGATTTTAGTATTTTTTACCTTGTCGGCCTTTTAATGACCTAAAATGTAATTTAGGTCATTGATACTGTATAAATTGAGGGTTTTGAATCTCATGTTTTTCATCATCTTTCACTCACCACTTGCTGACGTCTGAAATTTCCACCCTTCTTAGGGTTATTGGCTGAAAGTTTGAAGTGCACTTGTTGAAGGAAGACTTTCTTGGCATAGTTTGACATTTAACTTGGTCGAAGGTATTACAACTAGGGTTTGCTATATGATTTCTTGGTTAAATGTAAGTGAATTTTTTCAAAACTTCTTGATTGAATGGTTGTAGTGTTGTTTTCTTGCATTTATTATTATAATTTTCTGAATTAAATCCTAGGTGACAAGAACATATTAAAGGTCCTTGTCTCATGTCCCTATCAATATTTTAAGCCATTTTATTTGGTGAAGAGAGATAGAGCCTTGCCATAGCAACACTTTATCCTTTCTTCTAGCCTAGCCATTTTACTCTTGTTGATTTAAGAAGGAGAAAAATGCACCAAGGCCTAGGTCACCTACACCTGGTGAGTTGTTTTTCCCTAGGGTTTGACTAGTGAATCCTTGCTCTAGCAACACGTCTCTTTCAAACTCTCTTGTCTTGGATCAATTATTTATTGAGCTAGACATTTTTTCCATTGAGATAAAGAAGGAGGAGAGAGCACCGAGGCCTAGGGTTTCTACACCAAAGTTAGCCTCTCTTGCCTAGGGTTTTTTTGTTGAGGCCTTGCTTTAGCAACACCTCAACACTTTACCCTCTTTTCTTTAGTTTCTCTATCACTTAGTCCTTCAGCCTTTGCATCCTCTTTTTTGACTCCATATACCCTAGGAGTGCACTGATATAAAGCCTTGTGTATTGAGTACTTTGATCTCAAACAACTCCCAATACTTTTAGAAAACCCTAACCATTACTAACCCTATCCTAGACTAATTCTACTAACCCTAGTGCTGTCGTCATCTCCTTGTGCTATAATCATCTATATGCATCATTTATTTCATCTTTAAAGAAATTGAATCGTTGGCTAAGACGTTGTTCCCAAATTGTTGATATTGTTACATTAATTTCCATTAACATTTATTGTGAAGTGATATTGTAATCATTGATATTTTACAACTTTGATTTGCTTCATCAATATTATTGTTTATCAATTGCTTATTATCAGAAAGTCATTGATTATATGAAGTACTAACAAGCAAGCTTGCACATATAGTTTCATTGTTTCTTTGTTCTCAGGCATGGATACTTCTTGGTTATTACTTCCGGTTATATTTATTGGCCATAAGCCAGAATTTTTGATTAGGTGGTGACTTGTGAGGGGGGTTATTATCACTTAGCCTTGCTAAACCCTTTTCCTTCTCAAAACCCCAAGTCACCGAGGACGTCTCCCCTGGGCCTTACCTCCCTAAATATAAAGAACCTTCCCATTGAGGTGAAAGTGGGCAAGATTATTTCAGTTACGCCAGTTTGACCTCTTTTCATCCGTCTACTAGCCTAACTACAAACTGTGTGATAACAAGCTCGTTTCGATCCACTCAGGTAGTGTGTGCCTCCTGCATCGATTTATCTAATGCATTAAACTTCTTTGTTAGTTCATCGACTAGTGTCTTTGCCTGCACACTCTTTTCTGACAACGTCTCCACCACCTATATTATTATATGCTCCTTCAACACTTGTATGCTTTCCGAGTGTGCATGTTCTAGTCTTCCTTTCTCTGTTTTCAATTCTACTACTATTTTTTCTACTTGTTCCCGTAGTGTCTCCCATTGAGTCTGTCTTACGTATTTTCCCCTTGGATTGTCTTCAACTCTCCTTGTAGATTTTTCATTTACTGTGCGACCTTCATTCAATTTGTTGTGAATCTCAGCTAGGTTCTTCACAACTTCTTACTCACTCAAAACCTATTTTCTCTTTTGTTGTTTTTCTCAAAAATCACAAGTTTTTACCTTTTCTATGGTTTTTCCATTTTACAACGTTTGTCATAAATGCTCTGAGGCATCCTCATTTTTTTTATGTGCACCAGTTTTTTGCTTTTCCGATCATTTTCTATCCTGGCGCGCAATGTTTACTTTTTCTGTCACGCATTATCTTTACTTATGTTGCACCACTTTACTTTCTTTTGCATGTTGTATCTTCCAACTGTCTCCACTATCTACTTCTTTTTGGATTTTTCTCATTTTTCTACTTTTTTTCTTCTTTTTTCTTCTTTTCGTTTTCTTTTTATTCTTTTCCTACTTTTTCTTTTCTTTTTCTTTTTTTTCTTCTTTTCCTACTTTCTTCTTTTACTTCCTACTGTATACATTATGTACAATTCTAATTCTTTGCGCGACATCTACTGAGGGTTAGTAGGTCGACTGTCCCTATACAGTTTCAATCGACTACCATTCACCATTCCTTGAAGTTCCTTCCCTATTAAGTCTTGCAATTGCACAACACCTCCATAAATGACAGACTTTATCTCATATGGCCCTAGCCTAGTCCAGGTGGATATTGGTGGCCACCCAACTATTCCATCTGACTCATCTTGACAGTTTTTAGTTCAACACGTTCTTTTGTACCTTTTTGTAATTGTGGTTTCTACACTTATGGGGGTGTCTGAATCCCTACACATATTCCAGGTGGATACTAGTGGCCTCCCACATAATCCAACTGGCTTATTTTGTATGTTTTCATGTCAACACATCTTGTTGTAATTCCAGGGTTGTTTTCGGGCCCTAAACAATGTTTTTTTGGCTTGCCACATTCAAAATGTAGATAGAGTTAGATTTTGATGGTGTAATGCACAATTATCTAAAATACCTTTCCAACGGGATATCACACACCTAAAACGAAGGTCATATGCAAAATTTACGACCCCAAGAAGTTGAGGTACCAACTTACCCATAGGGTCCCACATAACTTTTGGTGTTTCATCTCCTAGGGTTAGGTTTTTGGATGTATATGGTTTTGGAATTCATGAGTAATGTTAAAAAGGGCTCTGGGGTCTCATTGTAACATTCTTCTCAAACATATGTGCATAGTATCCACATCTCTTCTCAGAGATAGCTACAACCATTCGAGCAAGATGTTTCAATTCTATAATTTTATAGTTTCATCCTATTTCATTTATTCAATAAAAGATATTGTTCACTGGATATCTGTGTTGTTATCCATATGTTTGTGTTTATTGTATTCATTCCGTTAATCAGTTCATTCCACTCCTAAATTCATATCAGTGGTATTAGAGAAGTCTTCTCTTCATTTGTTTTTATTCGTGCATGTCCCCGACAAGATATGGGTACAAGAAGTTGGGACTCGAACCGATCGATCCTTTGCAAGATCAGTCACACTGAGCCCGATAACAACCCATGGGGGATGGAATGAAATATGATGGAGAAGGAGATCCTTTTAAAATGTTGCTTGAGGAAGCCCTTGCGTGGCAAAGGAACGAAACGATGGAAAAAATTGCAAAGATCCTTTGGCGGTTGCCCACAGGAGAAGAATATCCATCAAGTGGCCATCCAACCACCTTCAAGGTACATGTAAATTTTGATATTCCATTATTTGAAGAACTGATAGATGTGGATGTTGTAGATAAATGGTTGAATCTGCTCAAAGGGTATTTTTTGGTCCACAAATTTTTCGATAGGGAAAAAATTACTTTTGCACTCCTCAAGGTCGTCCCTCATGGCAAGGATTGTTGAGATACTTAATTTGAGAAAAGGTCCATAGAGGAATCTACAATATTTGTGGTTTCTCTTACATGGGATTGCTTTTGGGATGTCGTTAAAGAAAAATACTACCATGTTGGAAGCTACAAGGACCAGTACATCAGATGGACCACCCTGCGTCAGGAAAGGGATAAGACAATACTATATTTCACCAATATTTTCCATACCATGCACACCAAATTGGGTATCAAAGACTCTGAGAGACATCTAGTGCTCAAATACCATGGTTGTTTGCATAGACACATTCAAACAAAAATGGATTTTCTGGACATCGCCTCATTTTGTATGACTTATAGATAGGATGTCAAGATCGAGTAGAAATTTAAGCAGATGAGGTGAGATTTTGGATATGAAAACTCCTCACAGTTGAAGCAGGGAAAAGGCAGCCCAAAATCACACAATAAGGGACAAAGAAAAGATGACCACTCTCAAGACAACCAGTGCAAGCCACAACACAAGAAGGGAAATGAGAAGACGAAGAAGGACACAGGAAAATGGCGTGAATACCGTAAAATCCCTTTGCACAACACCGAATAATTCTGATCCAAGAAGTCACTCGTGGATGATATGAAGGCTTCTGAGTCATAGGTTGATTCTGACTCCAAATCAAATCTAGAAGGAGGGAATCAGATTATCGATGTTGAACCCAGTGTCATTGTCGCTACCACAAAATTCCAGCCAAGTGAACTAGAAGAACCAGAGGAAGGGGAATGCATATTTCACTCATAGATGTGGGTAAAGGGGGCTCCACTTAATTTCATTGTCAATAATAGAAGTCAAAAGAAACTGATCTCACTGTAGGTTTTCAAGCATATGGACCTGCCAATGACACCGCACCTGCAACTCTACACCATTATCTAGATTTTCCAAAGAAGAGATCTTTGTGTCAGCCAACAATGTCATCTTCCCTACGAAATCAAGCCTTTCAAAGATGAGGTATTGTGTGATATTTCTCCCCTTCAAGTTTGTGATGTTCTTTTAGGACAAACATATTTTTGGAAGTGTCATGTTGTGTATGAGTCTAGACCCCGCAGTGTGATTATTAATTTGGTTAAACAATTGTACAAGATACTAGAGGTAGCGTCCCTTATCGCTATTTATTTAATCTCTGCTATTCAATGCAGTAAGTTCATTTCAAATACCAAGAAGTTCGTATTCTTTGAGATCCATGATCACAGTAAGAAAAAGGTCGCTGCCACAACTGTGGCCTCTACACAAAGCCTCTCTTTGCAGTAGAAGCAAGTCAACAAGATCATGAAAGAGTACAGATACATATTCTCCTAACCCACCGTGGTATCGACACAATGCCAAGTCAAGCATCCAATTGATATAACCCCGGATCAACCTCTACCTAATGGACCAATCTATCATCGCTCGCTAATGGAAAATGATGAAATCAAGCATCAGATCTAAGAGCTTCTTCAAGAGGGGCACATCATACCCAACTTCTCCCTTTGTGGAATTCCAATTGTATTGGTACAGAAGAAGGATGGGAATTGATTACTCTGCATTGATTACAGATAATTAAACAAAATCACAGTCAAGAACTGTTACCCAATCCCCAAAATTTATGACCTTCTTGACCAACTCAATGGGGAAAATTTATTCAGCAAGATTGACCTAAAGTACGGCTACCACCAGTTTCCCATCAAACCAACTCATGTATAGAAGATAACTTTCAAATCTAAATAAGGTCTCTTTGAATGGTTGGTCATTCCCTTTGGCTTAAAAAATGCACCAACCACTTTCACGAGGTTGATGGATGATGTATTGAGATCCTTCACCGACTATTTTGTGGTGGTATATTTGGATGACATACTCAAATTCAGAAAGACTTGGGAGAAGCACACACAGCATATTCAATAGGTTTTGAGCACTCTGTGGAAGCACAAGCTATATTCCAACTTGGAAAAAATCTCCTTTGGCATGAACAAGTTCCAATACTTGGGATACATTATTGATGAGCATGGGGTACATGTTGATCCAACTAAGATCCAATTCATTCATGACTGGCCAGCCCAGACCACACTAAATGAGCTTCAGAGCTTCTTGGGACTGGCCAAATTCTACCGACGGTTCTTGTTGGGATTCTCCCATATTGCATGGAACCTTAGCCAAGTGACCAAGGGTGGTGGTAGGGAAAATTTCACATGGGTGAAGGAAAAAAAATGAACATTTGATGATCTAAAGCATCACTTGTGCTCAGCTCTAGTACTCTCCTTTCCTAATCTGCAACAACCGTTTGAGATTGAGATTGATGCATCTGACTATGTTTTAGGTGCATTTCTCACTCAGGATGGTCATCCCGTGGCATACCATAGTGAGACACTCTTAGATAATGATCCATATTTAGGAGAAGAAATAACTAATTAAAAAACTAAACACAATAAACACAAATATATGGAGAACAACACAAATATCCAGTGAACAATATCTTCTATTGAATAAATGAAATAGGATGAAACTATAAAACTGCAGAACCGAAACAACTTTCTCAAATGGTGGTAGCTATCTTTGAGAAGAGACGTGGTTTATATGCACATCCATCTAAGAAGAATGATTACAATGAGGCTCCAAAGTAATTTTTAACATTATTCATGAATTCCAAAACCCCATACATCCAAAAACCTAACCCTAGGAGATGAAATGCAAAACTTATGTGGGCCCCTATGGGTAAGTTGGTACCTCAACTTCCCAAGGTCGTAACTTTTGCATACAACGTCTGTTTTAGGCGTGTGGTAGCCCATTGGAAAGAAATTTTAGAGAAATATGCATTACACCATCAAACTCTGACTTCGTCTTCAGTTTTATTGTGGCAAGACAAAAAATCATTGTTTAGGGATTGAAAATGGCCCTGGAAGTACATCAAGATGTGCTGACATCAAAACATACAAAATAATCCAAATGGAATATGTGTACAGCTTAATACAACCTTGTAAGTGTAGAACCCACAATTACAAATTAGTACATAAGAACGTGTTAATCTAAAAAATGTTAAGAGGAGCCAATTGGAATAGGTGGGTGGCCACCAATATCCACCTGGATCAGTTACATATGAAGAAAGAGTGTCTTACAGGGCCCCATCAGAATCTCTTCCCACTTCACTATGGGCCTTACACTATCATCAAGGCTATGGGTAGCAATTCTTTTGAGCTCAACACTCCACCCTTCCTTGGCTTGCACCCCGTGTTCAATGTGGACCTCCTTCAGCCATATTTTCCACCATTATTGGACACCTTAGAAATCGCATAATAGTTGACACCAACATATATCAAACCTAACTGCATGGAACATGCATCCACTAATCATATAGTGGACACATAGGTCAAGGGCACTCGCCAGTAGAGGATCCAACTTTATCGGGTTGTCAAGGCTGGGCATCTCCTACACCAAGGTAGGTGGCTCACTCGAGGCCAAATTCAACAAAATTTTCCTCATCTGATGGGGGAAATAAATGCAATGGATACCATTTCTTCCTAAGGGGGGAGGATTGATCCAGGTGGATGTTGGTGGCCACCCACCTATTCCCATTGGCTCCTCTTGACAGTTTTTAGTTCAACATGTTCTTCTGTACTTATTTGTAATTATGGGTTATGCACTTTTGGGGCTGTCTGAATCCCTACACATCTTCCATGTGGATACTAGTGTCCTCCCAACTAATCCAACTGGATTATTTTGTATGTTTTCATGTCAACACATCTTACTGTACTTCCAGGGGCATTTTCGGGCCTTAATTTTTTTTTTTGGCTCCCCATAGTCAAACTGTAGATGGAGTCAGAGTTTGATGGTGTAATGCATATTTCTTTGAAATAACTTTCCAACAAGTTATCACATGCCTAAAATAGAGGTCGTATGCAAAAGTTACGACCCCGAGAAGTTGAGGTACCAACTTACCCATAGGGGCCCACATAACTTTTGGTGTTTCATCTCCTAGGGTTAGGTTTTTGGATGTATAGTGTTTTTGCATTCATGATTAATGTTAAAAAGTCCTATGGAGCCTCGTTTTAATCATTCTTCTTATACGGATGTGCATAGTAGCCACGTCTCTTCTCATAGATAACTACCACCATTCGAGCAAGTTGTTTCAGTTCTGCAGTTTTATAGTTTCATCCAATTTCATTTATTCAATAGAATATATTGTTCACTGGATATTTGTGTTGCTCTCCATACCTCTGTGTTTATTGTATTTAGTCTGTTAATTAGTTTTTTCTACTCCTAAATCCATATCATATCCAATGCATCCTGAACTTCGTTGGGTGCTGCAAATATTTACAGTCAAAGAGGAGAACCAAATCTCTTTCCTTGAAGTTCTTCTTCTTAATATGTTTGTCATGCGATGCTTTATCCTTTGATTTCTTTACCTCCTATTGAAAACCAGTTATGATTCTATCTTGTTCTAATTCCATGAGTTGAGTCAATCTTTCCTATGTTGTGCCTCTTTCTGTCATGGTTGTAATTGCTGCAATGCAGTGACTTGGTATCAAATAATCTAAGGGAACTACTACTTCCTATCCATACACCAATCTAAAAGATGTCTTCCATGTTATCTTCTTTCATGTAGTTCTATAATCCCATAAAAAAACCGGTACCTTCAAGTCCCAGTCATCCCTGTGTAAATTACAAATATTGGTCAAGGAATTCTCCAATATCTTGTTAAATGATTCCACTGTTCCATTTTCCTGATGATGATATGGAGTGTTCTTCTGATGATGTATCTCAAATTCTTCCAACATTTCATGGTTTGTACTATTGATAAAGTGAGTCTCCCAATCACTCATCAAAATTCTTGGGCATCCAAATCTTGTAACTACATGTTCAAATAAAAAGCATGTTGCAGTCTTTGCATTGCAATCCTTCACTATTGCCACCTCATCCCATCTAGTCAAGTATTCTTTCACTGTAATAATATTTTGAACCTTATATTCTTTTTGGTGGATTAATTGGACCTACAAAGTTTACTTCCCACTTTTCAAACACTTTCAAAGTTAGTCGAAGTCTCAATGGCATCTCATCCCTCCTAGATGGCTTTCCAACCCTTTGACAGACATCAAAATTCTGATAGTACTCCTTTGCATCCTTGTGAACTTCTGGCCACCATTATCCTATGCATAATTCCTTCTCCATAGTGGCTTTCCATGCATAATGTCCTCCAACAATTCCTTCATGTGCTTTTACTAAAATGATAATCATTTCATGCTCCATAACACATCTTCTCAAAATGTTGCATGCACCAAGTTTGTACACGTGACCTGCAATTAATTGGTAGTTTGTAGCTCTGACCACCATACATTTCTTCCGCACAATATTAAATTTATTTGGTGCAAATCATGTACTCAAAAACTCAATAATGTCATCAAAATATTCATCAACTATCTGTACTGAAAACAAATGTACATCCGGGAAGTTGTCCTCCAAGTTACTTGGTTCTTCTCCATTAGTTATCTTGGACAAATGATCTGCCCTTGCATTCAATATTCCAGGCTTCACCAAAAACTCCTGAAACAATAGTATCTATCTGCATATTCTTCCCCCCAACATTGACTTATTGACTAAATATCTAAGAGAAGAATGATCTATAAACATCTTAAAGTGTTGACTTAACAAATAATGTATGAATTTCTACAAGGCATATACCATGGCCAATCCTTCCCTTTATATAGTATTGTAGTTATGTTTTGAATCTAATAACTTCCTTCTTGCAAATTCTATAGGGTGATCTATATTACATTCTCCTGGCTTTGTTAATATTTCTCCTAACACTATTGCAAATGCATCCACATGCACATGAAATTCTTTTGCCCAGTCTGGAAAAACTAAAATTGGCGTTGTCACCATCTTCTTTTTCAATATATCCAATCTCTATTGGAATTCATCATTCCACTAATACTTAATGACCTTCTTCAACAATTTCTCCATCGGTGCAATAATCTATGCATAACCCCTTATAAACTTCCTATAATACCCTGTATGATTAAGTGTACTCTTCAACTAGAGCACTGACTTAGGTGGTGGTAAGTTAACTATTACAACAATTTTAGCAAGATCAACTAGTAGACCTTGTTTACACATCACATGCCCTAACAAAATCCCAAAAGGTGTGATGAAAATACATTTCTTAATATTGAATGAAATCTGACACTATCTACACCTATCTAACATCAATCTTAACACTTCCACATGATCCTTCAATAAACTAAACACTATCCAATCATCCAAATATACTTCCAAAAACTTATGAATAAAGTCCTTAAAGGAAGCTGAAATAATTGCAGGTGCATTCTTCAACTCAAATGGCATAAATGTATAGTTATATGATCCCCAATATGTTGCAAATGTAGTCTTATGTCTATCCTGATATGATGATATCCTGAAAACCCATCTGTAAATGAATAAGCTTCTTGACCTCCTACTTTCTCCAAAACTTCATATGTAAATGGGGTAGGAAAAGGATCATGAAAGAAAGAATCATTTAGTTTTATTAGATATACAAAGATCCATATTCCCCCTTTCTTCTTTTCCTGTACTACCATAGGTCTAATCCATTTTGATTCTTCCACAGGTTCTATGACACCAGCCTCTAACATCTTGTCAATTTCTACTTTGATCTTCTTCTTATACAATGGATTCAACTTGTAAGGAATTTTTCTTATAGGTCTAACATCTGGCTTCAAAGGGATCTTCATCTCTCAAATTTATCCTACTAATCCCTTCATCTCTGAAAATGTCACTGAAAAAAAATCACTGTACTCACGTAATAACTCTCTTATTCTTTCTACTTTCTGATTATCCCAATAATATCCAATGCTTTCAATCTTTGGGTTTTTTGTCATTCCAATGTTTACCTTCTTGATCTTCAGTGGTGCAACATAATCTTATGAATCTATATTTGAACCTTCTACCTGTAACATCCCCAGTCATAAATAGGCCTGGGCAATGCCACCTACACAACCTTAACTTAGCCTTTAAATATATGATACCATATTGAAACATCCCCGACCACCAACAGGCTAGGCAATGCCACTACTCCTGCAACTCTACTTCTCTATTTTGATCTGTGACAGCTTCAGCCTTAAACTACTGGGTTATGCCACATAGAGATACTTGCAGAAAAACATACACATCCATATAAACATAGAATCACTATTCTACATATATATAACATAAAACCTAGTACGGTCCCGAGGATGCGACATTGGAGCATGAGGATGCTATGCGGGCAGAATACCCACATCTTTTTGAAGATTTTGGAAATCTTGTTGATGTTGTGTAAAGAGTTGCACTGAGGACAGTGCTAAAGTAAGGGGAGGGGATTGCAATATTCCTCGGTAGTGCCCTAGTTTTATTATGAATTGTAATCATGTTTATAGACTAGTGAGCTAAGTGTTTATAAGCTGGTGTGATTATGTGTTTATTAGGCCAGAGAGCTTAAGTGTTAAAGGCCAGAAGCCTGATTTTGTATATGTAATTATGCATATCATTAATAAAATATAAACATCACTGCATGCAAACTGACCACGAAGAAAGAGTGATGGGGGACTAAGCTTCCACAAGGTTGGGTAAGGGAGGAGGCTAGGTGTGTGGGCCTAGGGGCTAAGCTAGGGGGCTTACCTCTAAAGGGAATAATAATTTATTATTATTTCCTAAAGGCTAAGGTGGACAATTGATGAGTGTTTTCCTAAGTTTCTGGGAAAGGGGAACAAATGAAAATGTAGTGCATGCATCTCCAAGAAGACAAGTGTCGTCCTGGGCGCATGCATTAAAAGCTGATGAGTTGAGTTGTATTGGGGGTTGGTTCGGGGGAGTATTGCGATTCTTCATCCACTGTCTAACCATGAATGTGGACATCCACCAGGGACCCTGGAACGAGTAACATGTGAGTCATTCTGCCATCCTCCATCTAAGTTAGCGGTTCATCTTGTCCATTCTTCTATCCATAGTCGAAACTCGAAACTAGGAGAATCGACCTTTGCTTTTTTTTCTCTGGTCGTGCACCTTGAAAACCAATGGGAAAAACCCATGGACTGATTCACCGTATAACCTGTTCAACCTCTGCATAGTCACGCATCCTAAAATCGATACTTCGTGAGTCGTTCTGTGTCTTATGAGGAACCCGACACCTAAGTAATCACCTTAGCTATGTCGTGTTTCTGTGTGGGATGTTGTTGCCTACAGTGCCATGCCCATCTATTGTTTCTATTATCATCCCTGTGTGAATGAACGATGAATCGTTGTTGGTGTCCTCACCTGGATGGAGCTGATTTGAGGAGTGTGCTGAAGAAGCGGGTTTTCAGGCCCGTGGTAGAAGAGGCAGGTTGTCAGGCTTGTGAGCAGCTCTCTCCAGGTGAGAGAGTTTGCTAGGAAGTGGTTTTCTCCTAGAGAGAGTCCAGCACTAGCTATGGAGATTTGAGAATTCCTGATCCGGCCTATTGCCAAAACCCAGAGAGGGAGGTGAAGCACTAATGGACTATGCTTGTGAAGGTGGATACTCCCGGGTTGAACATGCATGTGGGGAATGAGATTCCGTGAGTAGTGGGCATAAGAAGGCTCCTGGAGAGAATCCTTCTGGTTGCTTTGTGTAGTTTCTTGTAACCTCAGTCTAGTCTAGGATTCCCTTTCCCTGGGTGGAGCTTAGTCCCATCTCGGGGGTGACCCACTGCTGAGCGTGATGAGCAGCGTGGTCTATGGATGGGAGGTTCATGGAAGGTCTACACGTAGTTGGTGGTCTTCTCATAAAATATAAGTACCACTTTTATGTTTATTTACATGCTGTGTAATGGAACATATGTTATAATTGATGAGGATTGCCTGTATATGTTGTATATGCTGCATGTGTAGGCTTACTATTATTTCTGCATTATTATGTTATATATATGTAGAATAGTCATTCTATGTTTATATGGATGTGTATGTTTTTCCACAAGTATCTCTGTGTGGCATAGCCCAGTAGTTTAAGGCTGAAGCTATCACAGATCAGAATAGAGTAGTAGAGCTACAGGAGTAGTGGCGTTGGCCAGCCTGTTGGTGGCTGGGGATGTTACAAAATGGTATCAGATATTTAAAGGCTAAGTTAAGGTTGTGTTGGTAGCATTACCCAGTCTTTGGAGGGTCATGGATGTTACACTACCTCTCTTTCTCCTTCAACTTCTGGGATCTGAATATTGAGCGATTTTTCCTTTGCTGGATCTTCTTCTTCTACGACATGATAACAATGTAGGAACTATCTGACTTTTTGTCTCTTCTGGTTCTGATAAGATGTCACAATCTCCACTTCTGGTTCTTCAAAAATCTTATCTCTTACCAACCTTAGTGCTGTATCTATTTCTGGATTCTCATGCTCAAATGTAAATGTGATCGCAAAATTCTATTTCATCTCTTCCCAACTTACATTTTCCCTGCGTTGTTCTAATTATGTGTACCAATTCCTTGGAACTCCTTCTAATATGTGAATAAAATTATGTGGCAATTATTCTGGTGGTACTGATATCCATTGAATTATACATCTTTCTATATGTCCTATGGCTTGTCCAATTCCATCGTACTTCTCCACATATATATGCTCCTGCTCTATGTCAATCTAATGTGTAGTAATATCTTACATTGATACCAATTGTTAATATTCTCTTTATGTGTACCCCACCAACGAGTAGGTGTAGCTTTCAAAGAAACATCTAATACTGGTAATATTTTATTTTCTACTACTTCTAATTTAAAATTTATTAAAAATTCTTCTAAGTCATTTAGACCATAAAATGTAGGAGGTTATCTTACCTATGAACCAATCCACGTTAGCACACATGTCATTTTGGCACATATTCTAATAGATAGTTCATGTAATCACTACTACCAATTCTCGAGTCTTGTGTTAGAGTCTGATGCACAAGAAATAATACTCCTCCAACTCGACATTCCATCTACAGTTGGGTTGATGTAATCCTCTTCATGTGTGGTAGTTCTATACAATTGATTTATATATTTTGTAATAATAATAAAAAAATTGCAGGTTCAACATACCTTCCTCCTTCTGAAGGATATAATGGTGTAATAACTATATATTATCCTAACTCAAAGATCATCTTCCTTGTCTTCAAATTGATAATTGTCTCATTATCAAAAGCCCAGTCCAACCCCAACCATGTTGGATATGGTGAAGTGTTATCTGCTATGCCAATCACTTAAAAGTCCACCATTGTGCACACTCCATCTAGATCTAATGGTATCCCCTTCAATCTACCAATTGGTACCACTCTATGCTGATTTTCTAGCTTCAATTGAATAGGTGAAAATCCTAGTGTGGGTTCCCCCATGGCTTCCCATGTCTTCTTAGGTAAAACATTTACTTCAGACCCTAAGTGTAGTATGATATCACCCATATTGAAATATCCAATGTTTGCATTCAACCTAAATTCCCTACTTGTTATTCTCTTCTTATGAACTTAGTTGACTCTATTCGGTTCTAGCTTCATTTATTCTCCAAAATTGCACTTTTCTAACATAATTTGTAATACTTGTAAATATTTTTTATCATTCAACAAGTTCACACAAGACCCAAAAAAGTTTCTCAAATTACTCATTGATTCTAATGGATGTTCTCTACTAGTCTGATCAAATAATGGAGGCATGTCATACACTGGTATATCATCTATTAGTTTTGTTCCTGAAGTCAATGCAATGTTCTCCTTCAAAATCTCTTGTCTAGATTATTTGAATGTCTCCTTCTCTTTTCACGCATCAAACTTTTGTTCATGCGTTGTATTCTTCCTGACCTACTGGTACTGATTGTGATCCTTCTTTGTTGCATCTGCTCCTATCTTGGCTCCACCTCTAGTAACTATGTTGATCTTCTTCCCATCCTCTTTTCTGTTTTCCACAACACTCCATTAGAAATTCTGATTGTTTTGGATCCTTTTGTACTGTATCTTTACCAGAAGTGTCATACAATCTTATGTTTCATGGTCTGCTGCATGAAAATACATACATGTTGCGCAGGTGGTTGTGGATAGTGTCTTGCATAGTGTCCAGGTTTTTGACATTTGTGAAAAAATACTGGGCCTCTACCTCCTCCAAATCCTCTTCATCCAAAACCTCCTCTTTTGAAGCCTCATATGTTTCCTTGATTGTCTCCGAGCGGTATATTATACTATGGTTCCTGATTGTACTATGGTTGTGCGTTATTGTAATGTGGTGGTGTTGCACATTGTTGCGTGTTGTTATATTGCAATGGTTCTCCAAACTATTGCATGTTATTATACTATGGTGGCACTACAAACTGTTGTGCATTGTTATAATGTGGGTGTTGCAAAGGTTGTGTTGTCATTAATTCATCCCGCACTCTATAAGTATTTGATTCCCTCTCCTTCATTATCTCCAAGCTTCTTCAATCCTTGTTTTCATGTCCAACTGACTTGCAAAAATTACAAAATGTAGTCTTTGGCACCATTTGATACTTTTGCATCATGGGATAATGATAGGGATCATGTCCATGTGTTCTACATATCTCACACCATGGTCCTCCTGGGGTAAAGGATTCAACATTCCTATCCCCAAGTACTACACAAGTGTTGGGCACTCGTTCTTATGATGACCTTTTCTTCTGTAAAATGTTCACCAAACATCTTCCCTTTGTTCCTTTCCCTTATTCTAATTGAACTGAAATGTCAAGTTTTAGATCCCCTCTCAGCCTTTCCACAACTGGATCTGTATGCTTATATTGGTTTTCCTCCAATTGCAAAGCTGCTTGCAAGGCTTCATCCCGGGTTTGGAACTTTTGCTACCTCAAAGGATACTTAAAATGTGTCAATAAAGAGTTAACAAATAAATTTCTATGATGCATATCAATAATAGGATACTTCAACTTAGCTTTTAGCCTCTTGAACTTCTGATCAACCTGCCAGAGTGTCTCACCTGGCTTGTTCTTAACTTCTATCATTTCATTCATGAACTCATCCTCTGAACTTGGTTTCTGAAATTTATTGATCAATTGATTCTTCACATATGTGAAAGTTGTAGGTGCTCCCGTTGGATTATTTATTACGAGACCCATATACCATTCTAATGTGAGGTCTGTAAATGTGATTTCCAACTAAAAAACTTTTGTATATTCATCCTCAATTTTATTGGCTACCAAATCTTCTCACAAATAAACAAATTCTTTTCTGGGTCATCTGACCCTTCTCCCGGAACTCTGGTAACCGAATAGTTTGATCTTGTCCTGCCATTGTGAAGTTTGTTGTAATACCACCTCTGTGTGGTGTATATACTTGATTGCTACTTGTTGAAATTATACTTCTTCTTGAATTTCCACTAGACCCATGTCCTACTAAAATCCTTCTACTACTAATCACTTGTTGTCTGAACGTTTCTTCTTCTTTAGTTTTCTTACTCACACATGGGGTTGTGAGTTCCACACTAATTTGGATCTGGAATGGAGAGACTTCTTCTGCACCAGACCCCTGACCTCTGGTTTTCCTCTGATATGTGGCACATAAGATTTCCTCAGTCTTCCCCATCGCACGAAGATCCTCTAGCTTTTCCTCATCACTGTCCAAGCCTTCTTGCTCGACTACTTCCCTCTTTTTACTATTGATCTTATATTGGTATGGTCCTCCACTACGCATCACTCCTTCTCTTCTCAATATCTCCTTGGTTTGTTCAACATCCATCATTATGGGGTCCATTTCTTCCTTATTTTGGCCTCCTTCTAGATCCCTCTCCATGTCTTAGATCTTCCTTAGTGCTTCCCCCAACTCCCCCATTCGATATAGTGATTTAGTTGTCTGACCCCATGGTAATCACACCTTTATCATGTAATAAGATCTTGATCAACGTGTAAAGTGAACTAATGTACCTCCCTCTTTGTCCCTTCAAGAATTCTTTCTCTGCAGGAGTGTATGAATTCACTATATCAACTGCAAACTCAGTAATAAACTCCGCAGTAATACTATCTAACCAGAAATCCACTACACATGTGAATTTATTATTGACCCTTTCCATCCGTGCAATATTCTTAGTAGTCCACTCTACTGGCCTTATCTAATTATTTGGATGAGTATCCGTCAACCTCAATAACCATTTATGTAATAACTATGGAAAATAACATAAATATGCTTCATGCAAATCAGTAAACACATACCTCCACAGATATTGACGTAGTGTATATTTGGAGATTCTATTATCTTTCTACATGAACTCGAGTTTCTTTGTCTCGAACCATATTTAAATATCTTTCTTTGTAGGGTTCCATGGCCTAAACATCCCCTTCTACTACTGCATTCTCTTCATCAAATCCCCTCCAATCTGATCTATTGAGTTCAAACCAACAACAGAACCATTTTTTGGATGTATGGGATGACTCGGGTTCTACCTTAGTTCTCCAAAAAAACCATGGAAACCATCGGCCCTTCTGAATACCAGAAGGAAATAATCCCCATAGAGTGCACATTGCAGTCTCACCCGAGATGGCTTATAGGTGATTGCATGACCCAAGTGTCTGCAATCATGGAAGGGATGGAACTCAATGGAATGTTAGGAATATATTTACTTCTTCTACTTCAACATACATTCTTGTAAGTTTTAAAATTGTGAATTAAAGCAATGCATATAGATTCTTAAGTAAAACAAAAATTAATTAATGGCTCATACACATAGTACACAAAGATTTATACCGAAAACCCTCAACTGGGGAAAACCTTTCCTATATTCATTATACCGAATTTCACCATTCACCATACAATATATACAATGTGTTTAGGTATTCCATAGATACCAAAAACCTAATCCCTTAATCCGAGATTAATTTAGAAAACCGCTAAAAATAGAAAAATTGGCTAAAAATAGCAAAAACCACCCCAAAACAACTTTTGGGGTGCTGCCTCGAACCTTGTCGCCCCCAGGCTACCTCCCGGTGCCGAATGATGCACGTAACTAAGGGGGGCCATACCTGGGCCCCCCTGAGACCCCCTTAGGATGTGCCTGACACACACAACATAAACATCACTACTAGAGGGATTGTCAGACGCAGTTGTCGAATTTGACAAACCCACACATACACATGAAAAGAATATAACACATACCCAACATTCTCCCACTTGTTTTTTTCTTTGCATCCAGGGGTCCACAGGATTATATAGTCAACAATCCAGGGCAAAAATGCACATTGTTACTCTACACCAGGAGAACTTTTATGTGCTCACAGACTTTGTCAATGAATCTACAACATTCTTCAAAGTGTCAACCTTTTCCATCAACACCTTCATTTCCTCAACCATATCTCTCACAAAGTGATACTGATCATCAATATGATTTGTCTTTGAATGATAAGCTGGGTTCTTTTTTAGGAAGATTGCACTCCGACTGTCACAATCTAATTTCACTGCTTGTTGTACCAACCCAATACCTGAACACAATATCTGTAACCATACTTCTTCCTTGCTTGCATGAGTGGCTTCCATGTATTCAACTTATGTAGTTGAGAGTGCCACTACAACTTGTCTTTTGCTCATCCAACTAATTGCTCCTCCAAATAGTTTAAACACATACCCACTTGTATATCTTTTGCGATCTAGATCTCCAGCCTAGTCTGCATCAACAAAGCTATGTATGTCCACCACTCTATCCAATCCCGGTCTTCCTTGGTAGAAAAATCCATAATTGGTGGTGCCACACAAATACCCGAAGACCCTCTTTACTACTGTCCAATGCTCCTTCCCTGGTTTTGACATATACCTGCTCAAAACTCCCACTGCATGTGCAATGTATGATCTAGTACATACCATTGCATACATCAAACTACCAACTGCACTGGCATATGGAACATGGGACATGTCCTCTTCTTCTTCCTGTGTCTTGGGACACTGATCTACATATAACTTTACATCTATAGGAATAGGAATCTTGATCAATTTACTTCCATGCATATTAAACCTTTACAATATCGTCTCAACATTTTTTCTCTAATTCAACCAGAGTTTCCTATTTGCACGATCTCTTTTAATTTCCATTCCCAGAATGAAGTTAGCAACACCGAGATCCTTCCTGTAAAATTTGGAGGATAGTTGCGATTTCACCTCCTTGATAACATCGATGTTATTTCCTACCAACAACATGTCATCAACATACAACACTACATAAATGAAGTGATTACCAACCTTCTTGGAATATACATAGTGATCAGCCCTGCTTCTCACAAATACCAATCCAAGGATGTATTTGTCAAACTTTTGGTACCACATCCTAGGTGATTTCTTCAGACCATATAGTGATTTCTTTATCTTACAGACCAACTCTTTCTTTCCCTTTACTACAAATCCTTCTAGCTACTTCATGTAGATTTATTCGTCCATATCCCCATGTAGGAATGTTGTCTTCAGATCCATCTATTCCACTTCAAAATCAAAATCAGCAACAATAGATAAAATAAATCTAATAGAAGTTAACTTAACAACATGAGAAAAAATCTCACCAAAGTCAATTCCCTCTACCTGGGAATAACCTTTTGCTACTAACCGAGATTTGTATTTCTCCACTTTTCCTTCTGCACTAAACTTCTTCTTAAACAACCATTTTCTAGCAACATATTTTCTTCCACCTGGAAACTCAACCATATCCCATGCCTCATTCTTATCCAAGGCTTCGATTTCTTCAACCATGGCATTCTTCCAAAGTTTACTATCCTTTGAATTCACTGCTTCCCTGACAGTTTTGGGATCGTCATTAGTAATAGATAAAGAAAAATTGGAAAGGAAATCAGGTGGAATATACCTTTCTGGTTGGCTTCTTTCTCTCATTGATCTCCTCAATACTGGGGTATGAGGTTCTTCTTCTTTTGCTTCATCTTCTTCAGATGATTCAGATTTTGCATCATCCAACTCTATCTCTATTTTCTCAGGTTCATCTTGCCTTGGTAGGAATTCATGTTTGGACACATCTTTTACCTCTCTAAAAACAACATCCTAACTGTAAACAATATTCTTAGTTTCTGGGTTCCAAATATTATAACCTTTCACACCATCTTTATAACCAATAAAGATATACTTTTCATCTTTTTTTGTCCAACTTACTCCTATTTTCCTTTGGAACATGTACATAAGCATCAAAACCAAGCACTCTAAGATGTTTAAGAGAGGGTTTCTTTTCAGTCCATACCTCGTGTGGAGTTTTATCATCCAATTTTGATGAAGGTGATTGACCAGGTAACATGTTGTACCCACTACCTCTGCCCATAATTCTTGTCCTAACTTGACATCGCTGAGAATGCTCCTTGATTTTTCCATTAGTGTCCTGTTCATCCTTTCTGCAACTCCATTCCATTGAGGAGTGTATGGAGTAGTCTTCTACCTCTCTATACCACACATCTTACATAATTCTTTGAATTCATTTCTGCAGGATTCTCCACCATTATCTGTTCTCAATACCTTTATTTTCTTCCCTGTTTGATTTTCTACCAGAGCCTTAAACTCTTTAAATTTATCAAATACCTCAGATTTATTTCTAAGAAAATAAATCCATGTGTACCTTGAGAAATAATCTATGAATGAAACATAATACACAGACTTACCTAGTGATGGAACATGCACAGGTACAAACACATCGTTGTGTATCAATTCTAAGATCCCCTTTTCTCTTGTAGCACCAGATGAGAATCTTACTCAATTCTTTTTACCATATATGCAATGTTCACAGAAATCAAAGTCTAGAGTGCAATTAGACATACCTTCAACCATGCCTTTACCGTTTAGTGTCTGAAGGCCCTTTTCTCCAATATTCCCTAGTCTTTGATGCCACAACATGGTCTTCTTTTCAGGGACGATATTGGTCTTGTCTTCTTTACTTGTATTTTCAAGGACAATAGAACTATTACACCCATTAGTATAAGTGCTTCCCAACAACTTGTACATATATCCATACCGAACTCCCCTCATCAATACCATTTCTCCTCGTACCATCTTGCAAGTGTTGTTTCCAAATATAGTACCCACTCCTGCATCATCCAACTTGATTACATATATTAGGCTCTTGGATAGTTTTGGAATGTGAAGAACCCCAGGGAGAGTTATAATCCTTCCATCTTTTTGCAACAACTTAACCCTTCCATGTCCCATGATTTTGGCTGTCGAGTCATCTCCTAGGAATACATCACCACCATCGTATTTTTCATATTCATAGAACTACTCCCTGTGAGGAGTCATATGGTATGATGCACCTGAGTCAATAAACCATACATCATGGTATGCATGTGTACCTGTAGATGTCAGGTAAACATCACCTCTTTCTTCAGTGGAGGTTTTTGGCTCTGTGGAAGAGGTACTATCAGATACCTTTGGTTTATCAACCTTCTTAGACTTGCAAACTTTCTTATAATTCCCTGTTTTACCACACTTTCAACATTTCCTCAAAGATTTTCCTGGAGACTTAGATATATCTTTAGATTTAGGTCTCCCCCTTGAAAACTTATCAGGATTCCTGTCTTGGGTACGACCTCTTACAGATAAAACATCTGTTTTATGACCATCCATGCTTTTCTGCCTCATCTCTTCAGATAACAAGGATGAAACTACATCCTCATACTTCAATGTAGATTGAGTGGTACTACCAATTGCTACAACTAGATTATCCCAAGAATCTGGAAAAGAACATAAAAAAGTAATACACCTATCTTCTTCTGCAATCGTAATATTAACATATACGAGTTGACTTACTAGAGTATTAAAGGCATTTAGATGTTCTATCACATAATCTCCATCTTCCATCCTAAGATGATACAACTTATTTCGAAGAAACAACTTTCTTACTAGGGACTTTGATTGATACAAATTCCCTAACTTATCCCATAGTTACTTGGCTATAGATTCTCCCGAGACATTCAACAACACTGAATCTTCCAGGTAGAGTCAAATAGTACTCCTTGCACTTCTGTCCAACTTCTCCAAATCTTCCTTTGACATACTAGTAGGTGGTGTACTAGTAGTTTGTGTACTAGTAGGTTGTGTACCAGTCATCTGTGTGCCAGTAGGATGCGTACCAGTAGGCTGTGTACCAGGATCCATAGTGATCCATTGTTCTTTGTCTACAAGAAGGTCCTCCATATTTAGCTTCCATAGCTCAAAGTTTCTACCATTGAACTTCTCTATCTCGATTCTAGAAGAGCTCGCCATTCCTCTTTCTACACTCGAATCTCCACTGCAAACGCTCCCACTAAACCCAGTTTTATCACAGACCCAAGATAAACTTGATCTATCAAGGCCAAGAAAAACCCTTAGCAACAAAGGCATCCCTTTGAAGCCAAAAACAAGCTCTGATACCACATGTAAGTTTTAAACCTGTGAAGTAAAGCAATGCAAATAGATTCTTAAGTAAAACACAAATGAATCAATGGCTCATACACATAGTACACAGAGATTTAAACTAGAAACCCTCAATCGGGGAAAACCTTTCTTATATTCATTATATCGAATTTCACCATTCACCATACAATATATACAATTTTTTTAGGTATTTCATAGATACCAAAATCCTAATCCTTTAATCCAGGATTAATTTAGAAAACCGCTAAAAATAGCAAAATCGGCTAAAAATAGCAAAAAATATAACACGTCAGACGCAGTTGTCGAATCTGACGCGCCCACACACACACACATGAAAAGAATATAACACATACCCAACAATTCTACCATACCATCATTAAGATCTACCACTTATTCATTCTTTAACATTCATTCTACATAATATAACATGTCTAATCTAGTGTGCACTATAATCTAAATATAACATATGCATGTATTCATTCAACATATTAAAGAAACAGATAAGATATCCACACATAGAGACACCATATTTTACCATGATTCATCCCCCTTGGGCTACATCCACATAGATCTTATGCTTATTTATTATTCTTCAACAAAAGTTATGCATTGCATGCATTATATGAAGAGTATAGAATTGGTGAGGTTGACCAACGTCGCACCAAGCTCCACATCTTATGACATGTCCCTCAGATATAATCCATGAGACTCTCCATTATCTCCTTGGCTATTAAACCAAAACTGATACTTCAACTCAAAACATATCAAGACTCAAGACTCAAAAAGGTTCTCCAATGTACTACTCTTCATATATAAGTTCTCCTCCTATCTACCTCATACATCATATTTATACAAAAAGATGGGTAAAAACCCATTATATTGACTACCAAAACCCTAACCCTAGTTTTTCCACATAGTAACTCCTTGCTTGCAGTTGGTCTTCGATCCAATTGTTCCTTAAGCTGGTTTTCCTTAATTCCTCGTGCACTTCTTCCTTTTCCTTCTTGTGCACCTCTTTCTCCTCATTTTCTAGTGAGCACTTCTTCCTTGGTCCATTTCTTATTTACTTGCATCATTTGTTGTGCTCTTTCCTAGGACTTTTGTCCCAAAGTAGCCTTCTCCAATAGATATAAATACCCACTGAGGAAAATTCTTGAAAAAACACATATTAAATACACTCTTGTGAAAATTAAAAAATATATATCATCAACAAAGTTAAACGCACCAGAATTCCATGAAAGTGCCCATGGAATGGACATGAACAAGCTCATTGAAGAACCTGGCTAGTGTGCACAAAGGTTGTTAGAAACAATAGAAAGTGTTGATGCTATAATAACCCAGTATCCCGAAATATTTGAAGAGGAATATGTCACTCTGCACCATGTGACATATAATCATGAAACTAAGAAATTATTGCTGGAAAAAGTCAATGCCAAAAATAAAAGGTCATCATAATGATGGAAATATTCAATTGATTTGGATGGAGTAGCACCATAAAAAATTGCAGAATTTCATGGAGCTACTAGAGAGGCATTAAAACAACAATTTTTTAATATGGAAAAAGAGAATTTAGAATTAAAGAAGAGGATAGAAGAATTGGAAGTTTCTTTGGTACTAGGACCATTATTTTTGGAACCTTTGAGTTCAATTGAACCTACACTTGAGTTAGAGGACATCCCAGAAAGTAGTAAAAAATACAGAGGCTCACCAAGTTTACTACAAGTTGTAAGAAAATATATTGGTGATGCTATAAAAAAGATAATTGATATAATTCATGAGATTTGGAAGCTTTCCCAAAGTATTGCTAGCTTTTCTTCCAGATTACAAAATTTCAAGGAATACTTGCAGAAGGATTTGGAAAATGATGAAGGATTTTTTAAGGAAGTTGTAAACACATTTTCATCCAAAGATTCAAGCTTAAATGAAGCCCAAAGGAAGGAAAAAAACTTCCTTCGCCTTATCATATGAAACAAATCAATGTACGCTGGCTAAGGATAATCAAGGAATTAAGAGAAATGATAAATGAAAATGATGTCTTAAGAAATAAAAAAAGTGATTTATTTCTTAAACTTATTAGTCTTACCAAAGAATTGAATGGTCCCAATTTATTGATGGATACCATGATCCTGACCAAAGAATCTTTAACATGACAACTTAGTGCATTAAAAGTTGTTTGGGATAATTAATTTACCAAAACTATAGAATTTTTTGAAGATGAAGTTGAAAAATGGTTAGTTCATTATATTAATAGGAATGATGAAGTGAATGACACATTGCATAAATTGAAGCTATATTTGAGGGAATTTGAAAATCAATTGTTTGAAATTAAAACTAAGCATGAAATTTTTGTGGCACTGTTGAGGGAGTACATTGAGGAGTGGTTGAAAAAGGTGTTAATCAAAATTAATGAACCAAAAAATCAAGAAATAGTTAAAACAATTATTCCACCTCAACCACAAAATACACCTATAAAGGAGCCATCTGCGAGCAATTAAAGGTTACGAGATATCTCCATCACAATGAGTCCAACTTTAACTTTACCCTTTCAGTTTTCTCTACGTCTATTTCTGCTACAATCATTTATCGTACTACCTTTGTGTTCTCGATATTATGTGAGACTTAGGTTGATTCTTGTTTGTCCTTCTTTTATATACCATATCTTTTCACTTTATGGTCTGCAAGATCCTTATCCCAACCCTCTTTTAAGAGTGAATGATTTATTTTCTTTAAATACATTTACCTTTGTATTTAAAGACTCATTATTATTTTGAGACTCCAAGAGAGCTATTTGGGATATTACATTACTGTATTCTCAAAAACTTTTATCTAAAACTTGAGTTTCCAAATGTTTTATCCAACATAATATTTTTGGTGCTTTATGGAATGATAATTTAAAGTTCTCTTCTAATCACAGTCTATTTTCTGTTCTCTCTATTTGTGCATATTGTTCATTGGTCTAATGAATGTTGTGATGGATATATCAATCCCTTATCTTTTATCCTCATCTTATCTATTTATGTTGTAAATATTGTACATATGAGTTTATTTTAAAACACATGGTCCCAATCTGAAGTGTTGTTCTTGTTTTGAATGTGAATATAAATATTAAGTCTGCTCCTTCTCAAACATTATTTTTTTATATTTTTTGGAATTATAAGAACAATAGGAGTACCACCTAAAAATGTAGGGGGATTTATATCCTCGTGATGTTTATCTTAAGGCCGTAAAATAGTATTTTATATCAACAATGTTCTAACTAGCATATAGTGATAGTTTTGTCCTTACAACCCCATCTTACATTATTAATCGCCCATCCTATCATCCCAAAGACTTAGGTTTCATCCCATTATGTTGCGACATTATCCTTTCTCTTGTTTCACATTGTAACTTGCATGGTAGTGCTTACCCTTCATGGGTGCCCTAGTTACCACCTTTATTTCCATCTAGCACCCATGCTATGATTCCTTGAAGGCTCAGGAACCCTCCTTCAAACCTATCATCACTCAAGTTGATCCTCATTTTTCAATATTCATATATGTTTTGGCCATATCTCGAGGGGGTTCTCGTCACTTTTAAGTTACTTTACAGTCACATATGCATTTTCTACTTATGTCTTGGTGCCTACTGCTATAATGTTGTACGCCTTCATCCCACTTACCTCCATTGTAGTCACACTTGACCTATTTCCATTTTCATTAGCTTGTCTTTGCTTTGTGAACCTATATCCATGGAGAGAACTACTGTTATGAGTGGACCTCACTTGCCAGTATGACTTTGCATTCATTTTTCCTAGGTCAGTTCCATGTTCTTATAACATATAAGCATGCTATTAAGCCACTCATTCTCTCCATATGAGATAACTTTAAACTCTTTTTCATGCTTATTAAAGCATGAAAAATAAATCTAATGAGTATAGATTTACCCCTTTTTTAGACTCATAAAAATCTATGAAAAAGACACCATCAAGCATACTTTTATATCTCTTTCGTGCTTGTAAAAATATTAAGGAAACACTTAAAAAAAGAGTTAGGGGGGGGTTACCATTAATTTGTATTTACCAAAGTGGTATCCATTAGTCGTGTAACCATTGAACATGGAACATGTTTTCTTCATTGTCTTATAGTTGGGTTATAACTTTTCTAGGAGTCGTACCATCAATATGTGTCAAATACTTCTTAGGATGGTTACTCTTCCAACCATTATGGAGAGTGGTTCAATACCTCATGCATGTTTTTACTATACCAGTGGTTGTATTGAGTCAATGCTACCAAGAAATCATTATGTTGTGCTATATTTTCAAGGGAAGTAGGCCCAATTCAACCATGTTCTATCCTGGTGACAATCTGAGTCATCCATCCCTTTTTCAGTTATACTCGTCGATTATGTCTCTTCACATCATCTCTCGATGTGTGTTTCATGTCAAGGGGATACATTAAGGCCCTCCTCTGACAAATATCTTCCTATAGACTTCAAAAAATTATCTAGGATAGGGATCCAGAAACCAATTAGTACCTTGTATCTTCGCAATCAACCGTGGGTTTACATGATTGACTATGGATCAATTGATTCTATGAATGATCGACATTATATCTTTTATTCACATTCAATAGATTGTACTAGGTAACCTTGGGGTCCAATTTTATCATCGACGGATCTCTTTTCATATGTTAATGATATACCTCAATTACTAATAATCAAATAGTTTCCACCATTCTCAACATTAACTCATCATGAAATATAATTGTTTTATAGTTATAAAAAGTAAATATTCATTCTTAATATTTATAATCGTTATATGTATTACAATATATAAAATTAATTTGAAAGATAGTAAAATAAGAATGGTAGTATATCTAAAGTATTACAATATATAAAATTAATTTGAAAGATAGTAAAATAAGAATGGTAGTATATCTAAAAAGATCTATATAATAAATTAAATTACAATTAATAGAAAAAGTTAAAATTATTAATAGTGATAGTAAACTTCATAATAAAAGAATAATTATTAATATTTATATAATATCAATTACAAATATTTAATCTATTCGAAATATAAGTTAAATTATAATTATTTAATTCTTAGATTAAAAATTATTATTTCAATCAAATTAAATTTATAAAATCTTCTCCTAAGAATAATTATAGGAAAATGATATAATTAATATATGGAAATGAAACCAACCATATTATTATTATTATTATTATTTCATTTTAGAGTTATTTTCATATTTATTAGAATCTAAAACATAAATTTTCTTTACAAATTCATTATTTCTTAATGATGGACCACAATTGTTAATCTGAAACGTAAAAAATAAAAATGATTGTGATGATTCCGGAAAACCTTCCAAACAATGATATTGATCACAAAAGTCTTAGAGTTGAAATCAACTCATTTATTCACATGATGTAGAATATTACCATTGGGGTTTGCGATGAAGGCCTTGGGTTTGGGGCCACATCACTCATTCAAGCTATCCCTCCCAAGTTGTGATGGAGTATATCACTATTGCATAATTACTTCAAAGACTGCACTCTCATTCATGCTTGATGTCTTCCTGATGGATATTGTGACATAGATCCACATTGTATTTTATCATGCCTATGATCTCTTTGATGATTTGGATCTACCGTGTACATTTCCATGGCCATGATCTTGCATTTCACTTCATGGATCCACAATGTATTGTGTTGGAGACCATGCTTTGTCTCTCTTCCATCATGGGTATGCCTACCTTGGGGATGACCTATATATATTTGGTTGACATCGAACTATAGGTACTCATTGGTTCCTTGATATTCATCTCTTTCCTTCACTACCTCATGTTCATCATTATCATAGCATGTTTTGACCATCATTTACTCTTATGAATTCACACATTAGGGGACATATTTTATAGCCTTATTTTCCACCCTGGAGACACATGGAGGACCAATTGATGTTTTCCCGCTAAGACACACTTTTCCTCCTTGGACTTCACTAGTTTTTAGGGAGGTCATTCTCTAACCTACTAGTAAAGTGTGATCGGTCAGTGGATGCATACCCAAAAGCAAACGATTGGTTGTTGGTTGCACTACTGACAACCCATGACCACCCATGTAACCTTCTAGATATGATAAGTTACGAGGATATTAGAGTTGGGTGATTTGTTTCTCTCATGATATGAGCATGGGAACTCTAAATACACTCAGGGTTCACTAAGTTCTATATATATAGAAGCATCCCCAAGCCTCCTCCATCAATCTATATAAAGAAGGCATTCCAAGGGCAAGAGGATGAAGAATCTACATTATACTTATGCTATAAAACCCCATTGGGGAAGGATCTTTGATTCTTCCCCAGTGAACTCAGTGAAAACGAGTGTATTGAGAGTTCAGTGGTAGCAAATAAGGATATAACATCTATCTTATTTTCTATAACTTCTCTTGATGTGTCTTCTTCCTACAAAAGAAAATATTTTCCTCCCAAATATCAACTTGTGATGATACCATGCAAAATTTGATGATCACCTACAACAAATTAAATAGATATAGAAATATAATGAATAGTAATACTCTTAGAAATTTTATAAGAGATTACGAAGGAGAGAGTGATAAGAGAAAAGCTTTTGGATTGCACAATTGAATTTTCATTAAATTACAAATTGAATGAAATATATGCGTACATATAGATAATTCATATTATAGATGAAGCAATTAAAATAGTACATGTGATGCATGGACCTAGTTTGGATTAACTAAGATCTTAGATAACATTATTATCCATACAACCTCTCAAAACTAGGAAAAGGGTAAAAAGGTAGAGAAAGGTTGTTTCTAAAGTCCCGAAAGCAAGGCAAAACATAGTAAATCCCTTTCACTAGATAAAAAAAACATATTCTCCCTTAAATCTTAGGATAGAGTGCTTCTAGGGCTCACTTGGTCAAAATTAGTCAAAATTTGACTATTAAAATCATGAGACCAAGCTCTAAAGTACCTAGGTGAGATGTTAAGGTTAAGGATAGAAAATATGCTCTAAAAGGAACATGATAAAAAACATGGAAGACAAGAATATTCCTAAGATTGCTTCAAACTCTAGTCAAAACTAGCTTTGGCTAAAGAGGGGTTTTCATAAAGATGTCGAAGTCTTGACTAAGGGGAATCAAGGAAGATGTTACTATGTAGAATAACTCTAATATTAAAATTATTTTTACATCCAAATTTAAAGAAAAATTGTGGTGTGATAAAAACATGAAGGATAAAATAAAATTAAGATACTATAAGGAGGTGATCAACATAATCTAGAATATCAAAGGTACGACTAAATGTCAAGAAGAAAATCAAGATTGCCAAAATTAGAACAAACTTGCATGAGCTCCATAGTGAAAAAGGGCATTGGACAATTCCTAAAATGTCATGGGTTGAAACAATTTGTCATATTTATGACACTAAGAGGGTTGAGGATGAAAAACACTTTCTCTTAGAATACCCTATGTACATCCACATTAAATCAAAATTTCAAAATATTTGTTACAACACGAGTTTTCCTAACCTTTTAACTCATTAGAACTATGGTGATTTACAAATGCGTCTCTGAAAGCTTTTTGAGCATAAAAATAAAATTCTAAAATAAACCAACCAATTCCTTACTTTTATTAAGGTTTGATAAACCAAATTCAATCTCAAAGGTTAACCATCATCATCATCATCATCAAATAATTTATTTACTAATAAAAAATATACATAATTTTTATCCTATATTACTTTTAATATATTTTCAATTTATATATTTTTTAATTTTTAAGATATACTATTATGATATTTATATACTATAAAAACTATAAATTAAGTTTTTTTTTTATACTTCACAGAAAAAATTCCATCCATTATTAAAATTCACAGAGAAAATTCCATCCATTATTAAAAAAAACAACTATTGATTTTGAGATAAAACCAGAGTCATGTAGTCGTAAAATTCCTCCTTTATACCTAATTGTTACTATGATTGAAATCTTTAGGTCATACTAAGAAGGAAGAAAAGGGAAGTTAAAAAGCATTAAAAATAAATAAATAAAATAATCTATTTACTAATTGATAATAGTCATAGATCCTATTCTCTAATATATTAAAATTTGAAATATAAATAATTTGAAATATGAATAAATTGAAATAAAAAAGCTATGATTGATAATAGTCATAGATCCTATTCTCTAATATCATGCCAACCTAGATTAAAATTTGAAATGTGAATAAATTGAAATAAAGAAACTTTCAAAGTAATATGTATAAAAATTGAAATGTGAATAAATTGAAATAAAGAAACAGTCAAAGTAATATGTACTGGAAAATGTGTTAATTGCACATCTATAATAATAGTATCAACTTCCATATATCTACTAAATTGCATAGCATCATGCTATCATTAACACTAACGTAGTAAAGTAATATTTTAATTTAAAGAAACATATTCTTTAAAAACATTTTGATATTAACATAAAGTAGATTTGGAAATGAGAATTAAAATCAAGACTAATTAAAATAAATATTTGACAATAAACAAATATGTAAAATTAAATGAGAATTAAAAATATATATATATATATATATATATATATATATATATATATTAAAATTAAAATTAAAATTTCTGTTAATTGTTTTTTAAGAAATTAAATGATAATTTTTTTTTAAATATTAAAATTTATGTTAAAATTTTATTGAATACATATATATTAAGATATTGGAAATATAAGTTATATCTTAATTTACAAATATTGAAAAACAATCGACCCACAAATATATGGCAGGAATAAAGTAATTAATATGAAATTGAATGTTCCCATAAAGTAATATGAAATGTAAAATGTAAAGAATTTATCTGATAATATAATATTTCCTAAATCGTGGTTTAATGCGTTATAAAATTGACTAAGTATGGAAATGAATGACGATCAGTCGGACTCATGATGTGATGATATAGATGGAGATGAGGATCTGTCAATCGACCAACCCGGGAACCCGTGATCATAGAAATGCGACTAAGTATAGAACCAGAAAGGGATAATAGAGGGCAAGAAGAAAAGAGAAAAACGGGTAAGTATAGAAGAGGGAAAAGAAAGGGAGAAAAGAACTTTATCCCTCACACAACAACAATTAGTCTAATAATTATCAAGCGATAGAAACACATTAACTATGGGAAAAACACTCTCATCTATGGAATATACTTGGAGCTCAACAAAGTTAGGTTCAAGTTTAAAGAGAATTTGTTTATATTTATTTCAATATTAGTCATAGTATTTTATTTTAATAGTATTTTTGTGGCCCAAATGTAAACAATGTTCCAACTTGAAGGGTGTTTTCGGCTAGCAAATTTTTCTCAAACCCATAAACAATAGAAAACAAATATATGCCTTAACATTTTTATATGCAAGCATATTCTCAAATATGACAAGTTGTAATATATGCACAATATTAAATAGGAAGATGATGTCAACACCTAAGTGTGAATCTTGTGAGTTCGAGGAGTCCGGGGTCAAATTGTAGATCACATAAGGTTTGGGTGCAAGATGTATATCATGGAACATGGGCCATGAGAGTTCGATAGCACCAACCTGAGAACCCACAGTCATAAAATTGGCTAAGTATGGAAATGAACGACGGTCGGTCGAACTCGTGATGTGAGGATATAGATGGAGATGAGGATCTGTCAGTCGGCCAACTCGGGAACCTGCGATCATAGAAATGAGACTAAGTATAGAACCTGAAAGGGATAATAGAGGGAAAGAAGAAAAGGGAAAAATGGGTAAGTATAGAAGAGGGAAAAGAAATGGAGAAAATAACATTATCCCTGACACAACACTTAGTCTGATAATTATTGTGTGATAGAAACACATTAACTATGGGAAAAAAATTCTCATCTATGGAATATACTTGGAGCTCGACAAATTTAGGTTCAATTTGAAACATAATTTGTTTATATTTATTTCAATATTATTCATAGTATTTTATTTTAGTAGTATTTTTGTGGCTCAAATGTAAACGATGTTCCAATTTGAAGGGTGTTTTCGGCTAGCGAATTTTTCTCAAACCCATAAGTAATAGAGAAAAAAATATATGACTTAACATTTGTATATGCAAGCATATTCTCAATTATGACTAGCTGTAATATATGCACAATATTAAATAGGAAGATGACGTCAACACCTAAGTTTCCATGTTGTATATGTTGATACTAAGAGTGGGGTGAATCAGTATCAAGTATAATTTAAAACCTTTTTCAACTTATACTTAAACCATTCAACTATATTCAATGAGCAATGAACAATAGTATAAGAGTTACATCAATACACCACAATACACCATGCACAATATATGAGAAATAATCAATAGTTATTGTTCAAGGGAAGTAATGACTTCCAAAGGTAGCTACAACTTCCAAATGTAAAGGGAGGGATAAACCTCCTAGAGGAAGATACAATCCTCCAATTTTCACTCCTTGAAGCCTCCCCAAAAAGAGGTTATAGAAGAATGGTAGACTTTATTCAATTATGATTTGTTCAGAAGACCCAAGTTGTACATCATGCCCCACGCTCAATATTTAACATCCAATTCTAAAACTCACAAAAACGAAACTACAGTCCGTACTCTTTCCAATGGAAGTGGTCCCACTTCATTTGGATTCTATATGAAGACGTTATGACTGTTTAACTGGAACACCTGTTTATTGACTAGCTTCAGGACTAGTCACAAACCCTATCTTCCACAGAGTGTATCTCGATAATTATAGTGAATCAAGAGCTAATTTTTTTACCAGAGGTACCTTGATATGTCTCCTCAATATCGTAGCGATTTTACCATTTGAATCGTTCTAGAAAAAATTTATAGCAAAAATGGTAAGATGACCTGAAAATAACATACCTTAGAACACATCACCAAAATATTTCATCCTCCCTTGAAATCCGACCTTCTTTTACTTCTTCTTCCCTCTGAAATTCGACTTGTATCAAATGAATATATAATGATGTTTATTTATATTATTTATGTCACTTCCTTTTAACATTAGGGCCGACCTGACACTTTCTTATTTTGTAATTATTTTATGTAATTATCTTCAGGGATACATGTACAATTCACTTTGTCATCTTCAAAAATTCATTTCTCCTCAACCATGAGGATCCACGTGACGTGCCACATACCACCAGAAACAACATGATGTATAATATCCATCCATGGGTTTTGTATCTGCATGTGCATTTTCCTTAATGTCCAAATACCTTCATTAATCTTGTGGTCCAAAACCCATGACTAGGGTTGACATCAATGACAACAACCAATCTTCCAACAATCTCCCCCTTTTTCATTGATGGAAACACTCATGCTCCCCCTATCATCATGATCCCAATTTATATCCCCCTTTGACATCAATGGAAAAGGGTATGGCTTCTCCCCCTGGGTTTAATGGAAAAAGGTAACCTTCTTCTTTGGGGCTGCATCCCCTAAACATGTGGCACTCAATAATACTTCATCCTTATTTTTGGTCTTTGGGACTTTTTCTTCCTTGGAATCCTTTTCTGTGGCTTCTGTCTTCTCTCTCTTCTTCATGTCTAGGATGTATATGTTGTTTGGTCTTCTTGTTGCAGTTGCAACCAATCTTCCTGAGTTATTTTATTTGATTTTATATTTTTGGGAGTCAAATGTAAGAGTGTATCCTTGATCACACATTTTACTAACACTAAGTAGATTATGATTCAAGTCTTCAACCAATAGAACATTCTTTTCTTTTACATTTTTTATTCCAAGCTCTACTACACCTTATCCAAGTATTTTGGTAGATGAGTCATCTCCAAATGCAACATTTCCATCCTTTCTCTTCAAGTTGATGAATTTGTCTTGATCCCTGGTCATGTGTGAAGAACATCCACTGTCTATGTACCATTCATCTTCTTCTTTACATTCTTCAGCGGTTAATGCTATTCGACAATCTTCATTGTTTGGAATCTCTTTTTTTCTCCATATTGTGGTTGGCATAGGGACATCTTCATTCATATATCTGCAATCTTGTGCTTTGTGACCAAGATAATTGCATTTGTAGCATACAATATTTTTTTCCATCAATGGGTAAAATGAATTATAACTTTTGTTGACAAATCCACAATTATTTCCATATATTCTATTTACACCATTCATGTTTCTTGCATATTTGTTCCTTTCATTGATTCTGCAATTAATTGCCTTATGTCCAAAATTGTTGCAAGTATAACAATGACCAAGAAATAAATTTTGATACCTGGGAGTAAGTGACCTTCTTTGTGATGTATTCCATCTGGGTTCATGGTCTACTCTTCTGTAGTTTCCTTCATACTGATTGAAGCTTCTTTGATTCCTGAAAGTAGGAGGTCTTCTTGGATATTCATCTCTTTTGTAATCATTCCTTCTTTCTGGTATCTGGGTCCACTTCTCATCAACTGTCTGTGTAACTCTTTCTTCAACCTTCTTGTTGGTATTTGCATCTTCTTTGTATGAATTTTCACTCATGTATCCAAGATGTGTTAAGTATTTTGTCACTTGAGAGTTTCTTAAGATCTTCTTCAATGAGACAACTTCTTGTTCAATTTTCTCACAATCTTCTTCTTTCTTCTTCATTTGGTCATTCCTTACTTCTCCTATTCTTCTTTCTTCTTCGAGTAGAGTTTTCAAGGAAATGGTTTATTCTCTTAGTTTCTCAAGGTTTTCTAATTGTTTCTTCAAGATTACAATTGTCTTTTCATAACTAACCAATTCACTTCTTAGTTTTCTTTGCATGTCTTTGAGCTTGCTATTTTCAATCTCAACATGCTTCAATTTTTTAAGATTCTCATCTTCTTGTTGAATAATTTTTTCTCCATGATTTTTTTCTTCTTCATTGGAATTTTCTTCTTCAATGTCATTTCTTTCAATCCTTGGATGAGGACTTTCAAATTCAACATGACCTACTCCTTCACAATTAAAGCAAAAGAACTGACCTCTATTTTCTACTTTGAAATCTGATATGTTGTAATCTTCTTCAACTTCTTCTTCTTCCCTTGCATAAAGTTATTGTAGCTTGTCCCAAAGATCTTTTGCTGATGCACATGATCCCACCTTGGATTTCATTGAATCTTTTAATCCATCCAGGATGGTTTCTATTGCCAGTTTGTTGTTCCTTTTTGCTTCCTTCTGAGCTGTAGTCTTTGGTTTCTTCAAAGCATTGTATCCTGAAGCAAATGAGATCCAAACATCTGCCCCAAGAGCTTTCATGTAAGTTTCCATTCTATTTTTCCGGTATTCAAAATTGCTTCCATCAAATGGTGGAATCCCATTTGGAATGTTGCCTTCCATTTCTGCATAGGATCTTCCTTCCAGTGGTTAAACTGTACTGAAGGTAACCCGCTCTGATACCAATTGTTGATATTGAGAGGGGGGTGAATCAGTATCAAGTATAATTTAAAACATTTTTCAGCTTATACTTAAACCATTCAACTATATTCAATGAGCAATGAACAATAGTATAAGAGTTACATCAATACACCACAATACACCATGCACAATATATGAGAAATAATCAATAGTTATTGTTCAAGGGAAGTAATGACTTCCAAAGGTAGCTACAACTAATTTAAAGGGAGGGATAAACCTCCAAGAGGAAGATACAATCCTCCAATTTTCATTCCTTGAAGCCTCCCCAAAAAGAGGTTATAGAAAGAATGGTAGACTTTATTCAATTCTGGTCTGTTCAGAAGACCCAACTTGTATAGCATGCCCCACGCTCAATATTTAACATCTGATTCTAAAAATCGCACACAACAAACTAAAGTTCGTAATATTTCCAATGGAAGTGGTCCCACTTTATTTGGATTCTTTATGAAGAAGTTATGACTGTTTTACCCGGAACACCTGCTTATTGACTAGCTTTAGGACTGGTCACAAACCCTATCTTCCAGAGTGTATCTCCATAGTTATAGAAAATAAAGAGTTGAAATTTTTACTAGAGGTACCTTGATATGTCTTCTCAATACCATAGTGATTTCACCATCTGAATTATTCTAGAAAAAAAGTTATAGAAAAAATGGTAAGATGACCTGAAAATAACATACCTTAGAACACATCACCAAAAGACTTCATCCTCCCTTGAAATTTGGCCTTCTTTTATTTCTTCTTCCCTCTGAAATTTGACTTGTATCAAATGAATGTATAATTATGTTTATTTATACCATTTATGTCACTTCCTTTTAACATTAGGGCCGACCTGACACTTTCTTATTTTGTAATTATTTTCTGTAATTATCTTCAGGGCCTACATGTACAATTCACTTTGTCATCTTCAAAAATTCATTTCTCCTCAACCATGAGGATCCACGTGACATGCCACATACCACTGGAAACAACATGATGTATACTATCCATCCATGGGTGTTGTATCTACATTTTCATTTTCCTTCATGTCCAAATACCTTCATCAATCTTGTGGTCCAAAACCCATGACTAAGGTTGACATCAATGACAACAACCAATCTTCCAACAGTAAATGCCCACTGATTTGTTGTCTTTGTTAGAGGGTTGGTGACCACAAAACTATGTCCTAATTGAATCTGATACCCTATCACAAATTATTCTCGCATGTAAAATGTAAGGAGCGAAAGATGCAGATGCAACAATAGAGTAGCTTTTATTTAAATGGAAGTACTGACCAGGGGAAAAAAAAACATTATCGTGGATTTTAAATTATGGATAAAAGAGCCTATTAAATTCTTGTAGAAAGAGGTTCAATTCATTTATCAAAAGTTGTACATGCAAATGCATTAATTTAAAAAAAAAAATACAAAATTCAATAAAAAAATATTAAACATTGAAAAACACCATAAATTTGCACTCAACATGTTAACTAATATGTATCCACGAAAATTATTTAAACTTTTTTTAAGATTACAAAAATTCAATAAATCAATGTTAAACATTGTAAAACACCATAAATTTGTAAAATGTAGGGCCTTTAAAGAAGTCTGTGAAATGAAAGTAAAATACATATAACATAAAATAGAAGATGTTTTTAAATTTTCTTGTAAAAAGAGAATTCCTGTGAATGGACCAAGAGATGCACACATGCATATATGTAAAGTAAATAAATAGAACTTGCTAACATCCATCATAGAAGGGCTAATGATATCTTATCACTTAAAAATTAAATGAAAATGATCGGCATGCATAAGATAACTTTGACACTGTGATACATGGGCAAAAACAAAAAAAGATAACGATGCAACAACCTTAAATATTTTATATTCAGATAAACTGGGTTACAAAATACAGTCGAGAGTATTCCCAAAATAACTTTCTTGAAATTTGTAAAAAAATAGATAGTTCAATACATATTCTCTAAAATTTAAATGCGTTTGTCATAATGACTGGGATTGGGGCTCCCACAGACCATAAAAAAAAATTGTATAAGAATCAAGCTTGTAGAAAGAAGATAGTAGGCGATGGAAGACAACAAGACATGGAAAGAAGAAAAGAAAATTGCCAATCCTCGATTAAAGCTTTCTATTTAAAGAGGTAGAGTAACTGGATGAAGAGATTGATAGTGACAAAAGAATTTGATCAGTATGCACTTACTATGATGGTATCTCATGCCTTGTCATTTGCTCGCTAATGTCCTTTTATGGATTTCCTCGACGGTTATGGGAAAAGTCTCAACTATGCTTTTCCCTTCATTGGTAACCTTGTCAACAACCTTTTTGAACCACCCCTCGATGTAGCTCCTCATGGGATTCTTGTTAATTTCATGCCATATATTTATATTGAAGAGGTCATTTTCCAAGTCCGTTAGATCAATAGAGATGTTGTGCAATGCTTCTTCAATATATTGGTTTTTGATTGAATAATCAACTAGCTAGTTTTTCACGTCCTCTTCACCATATTCAAGAATGCCATAGAAATTTTCAAATGATATCCGTTTAGATATCTCAACTTGTTCATCAAATGATTTCTTGGTTAAAAACAACAAGTTGAATATCAATTTTGGGTCTTGGACTGCATTAGTGTTGCCATCTAGATCTATCTCAGTTAGCTTCTTGAATAGTTTGTCTCTTTGAGATATGGACTGGCTACATGATTGAACGATACCATTCATTTTTTTTACCTTTTCTTTCCAGCATGTGTTTAGTTGGTTTATTCGATCTAGGGAAGGGAGATCCTCCTCTCTTATTCTCAATTCTGTCATACTAGTAACTTTAACACCAAGTGGTACAATTGCATCGAGGTAGAAACCTTGTTCATTTTTCAAATCTGCTTGTAGATATTCATGAAAAACATGCGCTCTTGTTCCAAAAGAGACCATACTCTTTGACATATACCAAGCTTATGTTATTAATTCCATTCTTCTCTTTATATTATTTTCCACGCAACCTCGGGTTGATGTGAGAATGCTTGCTGATCCTTTTAACTTTTCCCTAGGTGTGGTAGGCCTGATCATTGCTAAAGGACTAGCCAACAATGGAAGGGGCATTAGAGCTCCCTCCAATTCTTTCATTCACTCCTTTAACCTGACATTCTCCACTTCAAGGCCATCAATAGAGTTTTCTAGAGCATCTCCAGTTTCTCAGTGTATCTGGGAGATCTGGGAAGGCCACATGTTTCGTAGGTTAATCTTTGAATGAGATTTTGCCTTCTTATTCTTTACATCTCTCTTTTCAATAACGAATTTTTTGGATTCACTGTAAAAAACAACACTCTTAAATGCAAAAGACTCTTCTTCGTCGAAGGTATCGGTCCCAATTATTTCCATCTGAGGGTTTTGAGTAGCAGTGCTCTCTACGTGGTCCACGTTGAGGAACATTTTCTCAGTGTAAATTTCTAGTTCCATATCTTCAAGGGAGAGATCATGGATATCACTTTCTCCCCTCAATCCCTCTTCTTGCACAATTTTTTTTTGTTTCTTGGTTGCATGGAGTTTATGAGAAATTTCAATTTTGCTGGAGGGAGGGTTCTTATCTCCTCCTCTGCTTGAAGAAATGTGTGTGACTTTCTTACTTGGGTAGGCCGTTGGAGCGTTGTTTCGAGATAATGTAGTCTTGGGTGTGGCAGTCGAGTATTGGGAACTTTTCTCACCCATAACTTTTCATTTCTTCTTGTATGAATCATTGGTGTTGAGTATTTTCTCTAGGTCACCGATGTCACGAGTAGGACTACCTAAGGCATTATCTTTGTCTTCATTCAATATAGTGTTATTGAAATAATTACTAAAGCTGACAACCAATATGTGTTCTACAAAAATATCATTAGGATCAAACCCTTTTACTTTTTCATCATATTTCAATTTGAGGCTATGGAAGTGGCCTGCAAATTCATCAATCTTGTTCATATTTCTTAATATGAAACCCCTGACTTTCCAAGGTAGAGGCATGAATTGATTTTTCCTCTTTTCATGGAAACAATCCAGCCAGTGGGTGTACTTCCTTGCTATCTCAACAACAAACATTGTATCAGTCTAGATATGTGACATGGAAGGAAGGAAGGAAGGATTTTCTTTGGATCCAAAACTACTTATCACATTATAGTTCTCCATTTGTTCCAATGTCCCCTTCCTATCCAGGAACTTTCTCACCTGGTCAGACATCCGAGGAAAATCCTTTCCAAATATCAACCCTTTAAAAACTGAGACAAAATCATTAAAGACTTCATAAAAATGTTGGAAGGCTTTGTGTCTCCATAATGTCTGGTACCAGAAGGTTACTAGGTCAAATTCGCAGTTTACTTTCTTACACGGAGATAATCTGGGGAATGGACAGTAATATGCTATCACAAAAATTAAATAAGATGACATAAATAATTTCTTCTGCCTTTTGTATTTCGATAATTGGGAAGAGACTTCAATGGAAATCAACTTTCCCCAATCGAAGATGGATTTTTCATTCACTGTAAAATATAAAATATACAGAATCATCCAAGCGATGATGTCTGCACTTTGTTGTCCCACTATATTCGTGAAAATCCATGGAATTTCTCAGAAAGGGTTTTTGAATGCACTAGCCTGTAATCTTGTGATGTTCCCGAGGATGACCGTTGGGTCCTCTAAGAATTCTGGTACGAGGTTCAATCCATTATCATGCTTCTTTAATAACTCCATGCAATCCTCACCCTTGAAAGTAAGTGTTGGCTCAAGAAGTCTTAACATATTTCGAAATACTTGAGGAGATAGGGAGACATAGGAATGGTCTTGCAACTATATAATCTGTTGGTTTGGAATATAATTCTTGACACACCAGGTGACCAACTCCTTATAGTCAAACAATTTGGGGACACAACCTACTCGCGAAATTCCAGATGTCTAGATAACTTATTTCTAGGCAGAAGGGGATGAGTAATAGTAATAATCTCTGGACCACTGAAAACTCTGGTCCTCGTGCCCCAAAATATTCAATGTATCTCCACAAAAATGTTTTCGAGCTGCATCCATAAGGTGATGAGAACATTCCTTTTCTCCTGATAGTATTTAAAATGAACAATGGAGGATGATAATATAATCTATGGTAAATCTTGGTTTAGTGCGTTTTAATAGGAGATGTCCTCAACCTTTTTGGTTATTATTGACAATGTTTTTGAATATGTGTGGTGATTTGTCACTAATAAAAGAATGATTAATGTGCATTGGGAAGGGCGTGAAGGTGGCGGGGATGGACGGGAGCGAAAAATTATTTGAAACTTTTGTGAACCCAGGAGTCTGGGAACCGTCGAATCTGTGACAATAGGAGGTGAAGAATTGACTAAGTATGGAAAGGTGAGGCATAATTCCTTAAAAAAAAAAAAATAACCAACAATTTTTCCAAATTCAAGATCCAAAAAAAAAATTAAGAGGCCATAATATTCACTTCTGCCAATTTGATAATAGGGAGGTTGATTTTGTAGATCGAACTATCGGTTAGTTCAGGCGACTGGGGTGCATGTGAGAAAATATAATTCTTTGATGAATATTTGTTTGTATTTCAACCTGTGACAGTAATTGTGTCCCGATAGTATTTAAAATGAACGCTGGAGGATGATAATATAATCTCCCATAAATCTTGTTTTAATGCGTTTTAATGGGAGATGTCCTCAAGATTTTCGCTTATTAATGCTAATCTTTTTGAACATGTGTGGTGATTTGTTAATAATAAAATCATAATTAATGTGCATTGGGAAGGGTGTGCACGTTGCGGGGATGGATGGGAGTGATAAATGCTTTGAAACTTTTGTGAACCCAGGAGTGCGCGAACCTGCGAATCTATGACAACAGGAGGTGAAGAATCGAATAGGTATGGAAAGGTGGGCCGATTAGACAGAATCATCCTAGGTAAAGTGAGGCTTGCGAGTTCGATGACTCTGGGGTTGAATTGTATATCACAAAAATTTTGGGTGCAATATGTATATCACGAAACACGAAGCATGAGAGTTCGATAGCGCCAACCCAGGAACCCGTGGTCATAAAATTGGATAAGTAAGGAAACGAATGATGGTTGATCAGACTCATGATGTGAGGATATAGATGTAGATGAGGATCTGTCAGTCTTCCACCCCAAGAACCTGCAATCATAGAAATGAGACTAAGTATAGAACTAGAAAGGGATAATAGAGGGGAAGAAGAAAAGAAAAAAAATGGGTAAGTATAGAAGAGGGAAAATAAAGGGAGAAAATAAATTTATTCCTCACACAACAACACTCAGTTTGATAATTATCAAGCAATATAAACACTTTAACTATGGGAAAAACATTATGAGCTATGGAATATACTTGGAGCTCGGCAAACTCATGTTCAATTTCAAAGAGAATTTGTTTATGTTTATTTCAATATTATTCATATTATTTTATTTTAATAGTATTTTTTGTGGCCCAAATGTAAACCATGTTCCAATTTGAAGGGTGTTTTCGGCTCGCAAATTTTGCTCAAACCTATAAGCAATAGAAAAAATATATGACTTTAACATTTTTATATGCAAGCATATTCTCAAATATGACAAGATTTAATATATGCTCAATATCAAAGAGGGACATGACATCAATACCTTTTTAGATAACAATGGGCTAGCATAATGTTTCATTCTTACTGTGATAATGCCTTAAAAAAACTAAAATAACCAACAATTTTTGCCAATTCAAGATCCACAGAAAAAAAAATTCAGATCCCATAATATTCTCCCATTAATGCATTTTAATGGGAGATGTCCTCGATCTTTTCGCTTATTGATGCCAATCTTTTCGAACCTGTGTGGTGATTTGTCACTAGTAAAATTATAATTAATGTGCATTGGCAAGGGTGCGAAGTTAGTGGGGATGGAGGGGAGAGAAAAATGATTTGAAACTTTTATGAACTCGAGAGTTTGTCAACCAGAGAAAATTTGAAGAATCAACTAAGTATGGAAAGGCAGGTTGGTTGGATGGAATCATCCTAGATAGAGTGAGGCTTGCAAGTTCGAGGACTCTGGGGTTGAACTGTAGATCATAGAACTTTTGGGTGCAAGATGTATATCACGGAACACGGGGCATGAGAGTTCGATAGTTCCAACCCGAGAACCCACGGTCATAAAATTTGCTAAGTATGGAAAGGAACGACAATTAGTAGGACTCATGATGTGAAGATATAGGTGCAAATGAGGATTTGTCAGTCTGCCACCCCAGGAACCCGCGATCATAGAAATGTGACTAAGTATAGAACCAAAAATTGATAATAGAGGGGAAGAAGAAAAGGGAAAAACAGGTAAGTATAGAAGAGGAAAAAGAAAGGGAGAAAAGAACTTTATCCCTCACACAACAACACTTAGTCTGATAATTATCAAGTGATAGAAACACATTAACTACGAGAAAAAAATTCTCATCTATGAAATATACTTGTAGCTTGACAAAATCTGGTTCAAGTTTAAAGAGATTTTGTTTATATTTATTTCAAGATTATTCATATTATTTTATTTTAATAGTATTTTTTGTGGCCCAACTATAAACCATGTTAAAATTTGAAGGGTGTTTTTGGCTCACAATATTTGGTCAAACCCATAAGCAATAGACAAAATATATGACTTAACATTCTTTAAGATCATAGAAAAAGCGCTAAGATCCTAAATCTATTATCCACTCATAGTCCAAAAATTAGGCCCATGAGAAAATTTAACTACAACAACAAAGCACATGATCAAAAGTTTGGCAAACACAACACAAACAAAAATCAGCAAGGAGTGGGCATTGTATCCCTTCTATAACCAAAATCCCAAATGGGCACCAAAACATTTGTTGGTTGCTATATTAGTATGAACCAAGATCGGTATGAACATTTTCTTCTGATATTACTATGAACCAAGATCATGTTGACCTAACAATGTTCTAACATTAGTAGTTCTGGAAAAAACTGTCAACGTGTAACTTAATGGACTTTAACAATGCAAAATTTGCAGTATTATTGAAAATGCCTAATGGATTTGTTCAAAAGAGAAAGCCATTTTGACATCTCAAATGATGGATCTGGTTTATTTACAATTGGGATACTTTGTACAAGGTTTTTCCTCATGCTTTTCATTCCTGGACTCAACAATCTTATGTGTGGGCAGTTCACTTTGCCATGGTAGTGGAAAACTTTATTCATATCTTGATTGGGTAACATGGATATGAACAAATCACAATGTTTCGTTTCTTTTCAATGCATGATATGTAATTTTTTTTTTTTAGGTTCAACATATATTCATTATGGCATTGTCCTCATCCAGGGTAAATTTTCTATGGACACGGAAGTCATGTAGCATGTAGATAGTCTTTTCCTTTTTCTACAGGTATATTTCATATGGAAATTATGTCAACCCAGGAAGCACATCTTGTAATACAGGTTGTCTAACTGTAGAGTGTACAATTGTGTTTCTAAGGGTTTAGATGACATCGTTGATGCAATGACTATATATGTAAGGGAATTTTGCAGCACATCGTAGATAATCAATTGTGCCATCATTTATGAACGTAGAGTTAGAAGTAGGAGAATTGCAACTAGCACATACAAGCTCGAATGGGGTCGAGTAAGAATTTCCTATAGACAAAACACCCTCAACTTGCCCAAATGAACATAGTAGTTAATATATTGAGCAATATAATATATATGTGCACAAAAAAAAAAAACTGCACAAAGCTACTGAAGGCATTTTTTTTGTGTGCGTAAATCATTGTTGGAGGTGTATATGTATATGCACAACAATTGTGGACCTAGTTATTTTCTTGAGATATTGTACTATGTGTGTTCACAAATTTGTTACAAATGTTGATTGGGTTGTGTGAAAGATCCTTTCTTTAACATCTTTTTTCTTCGTTATATTTTTGAACAACATAATTGGAAATTTACCTTTATGCAATTGTTGTTCCATTGAGGAAAATAAATTTGCATAGTTGTCAGACAATTTTGGCTGCACCATGGAATAGTTTAATAGTTATATAAGATGTCTGACATATATGAGCATGTCAAATCAAGGGGGAAAAAAAAGGTATGGAAAATAGTACCATTCCCTTGTCGTTGTCTGAGTTTCCATCTTTTATATGGAGAAAATGTTGTGAGCCAATGCTTCTTGCAAATGTGACAGATGCACCAATGGTTCCAATTGGGTAAATGTCATTGTTCTCTGCAAATTGGTTGATTGTTGTGTCCAGTATGAAATGATATTCTAAGCAAGCCGCAGGAACTTTTTCGACAACACTTGTTTCATTGAGAAATATAATTTGATCACAATCACCACGACCATATATGGTTTTTAGTAATATATTGAAATTTGTAATGGATATCTCATTACCTAGTAAGATATTCTCTACATGTTTCTGGACAAGTTATGTAGGGACAGTCAGTGTAACTGTCATCATGGCTTCGTTATCTTTCATGTCTGCATGCATAATGCATCTACTTTTGTTCGCCTTGTCTAAGTAGCTGCTATACATGACCATAATGTCTCTGATGAATAGTTGTCCATTTCGGTGGTTGTTCAAGCCTTCTATTGATAGTATATTGGGTGGTATAGGTTTAGACCTAGTGACATTTGTTTTGAACATGAAAAGTAATGTGAATGGCAGTTGNACAAGTAGATGCATGATTTGGATAAAGTATGTAGGTTAGAGTTTTGTAACCATACCTCTTAGTCTCTGGACCTTGCACTATGTTTGGCATTTCACTTGTACTTGATGATAGTTCTTGTGAACTAAAAAACATGTTTTGTAAATGACATAAATAGATTTACCATGGCATAGTAGAATAAATAACTGAGCATATTTGTGTCCTAAACATAGAAACAAGATAATCTATGAATCTTTACCTTTGGCCTTATCAGTGGGTTGATGTCAGTGATGATTGACTACTCGTGCTATGTCACCTGTCCAATTTTTTTTGATGTAAACATCTGTACATCGAACATGACAACAAATAAATATGCATATGCATTGTACATTGGTCATAGTTGATATGGATGTACATTAATCACATGCATTGTGTCTGATCTAGTACTACTGTTGGTATACCTTTCAAAGGATTGTACTTCAGCCTCCTCAGTTGTGGCACACAAGGCCTCATCCTCTTGTTCAACTAGTCTATTTTTTTTTCAATGTAGCAATGAAGAGAATACAATGGACATGAAGTCAAGCTGCTATGTAGGAAGACATGTAAAAAAAGATGGAATATAATTTTATTTATTTCAATGTAGTAGCACAGAAAATAAAATTGACTTGAAGATAAGTTAATATGTAGTATCCACAAAAAACAAAATGAGTTGCAAATTAGTAGAATAAAGATACACAAAATAAATGAAATACAAAGAAATGGAATATGGAATATGGGTAGAAGTATGCACCTTTGTATGTATCCTTCTACATGTTTGGTTAAGAGTTCTTTGTCTTGTCCAATTTTTGTTTGTTTCAATGAAGGAAAGTAAAAAACACATTGAACATGAATGTAAGTTGGTATGTAAGGAAAAACAAGGAATATGTACATATAGTAAAGTAGAATCAAAGGAATAGAGTAACAGATAGTGTTAGAAGCATGTACCTTTGTTTTTCTTGATCCATGTCTGTGTCTATATAAAAACAAATTCTGTCGAAAATCTATTACAAACCAGGAAAAACTAAGAAGTTGGATGATTCTAGATGAATAATTTGGTTTTGTGCAACAAGTTAGACAGATATGCTTTGAGACATAGAAATATGATTTTGTAATATACTTGATGTATATTTCATAATTCAAGTACAATACTAATTGTATCATCATCATACCAGCATGTGTCTAAGATAAAGAGGTTGTATTGTGAAATGGGCACATTTGATCATACATGGTCAATACGTGCACTTTGTACATGGTTTATCTTATCCAAAAGAAATCGGAGATTGTAATTGCACATGTAGTTTTCCAATTCTTTTGTTCTGGAATTATTTTGTAACATGTCAATATTGAAGTCTCCTAGAATGATAATGGCTTCATTTAGATGTAAATGTTGTAATGCATTTGAAAGAACATTCAGTATGTTGGAAAATGTTGCATGCAAAGAGGCATAGAGATTCAATATTTCAATTTCTGATTCATGGAAGATTAATTTTTCCAGCACCCTCTCAACATTGTTTTCCCTGAAATGCATATGCTCCAAAAATGTTACATGTTTTTTCACTAGTATCATCACTCCATGTGTAATGTAACTTGATATGCAATTGTGATTTGGAAATTGCTTGTTTTGCATTCATAATGTCATGTATGTTTCTTGCAAGCACAAAATATCGGATTTCATTGTGTCATAGTCATTGAGTATATCATCCATATGTTCATGTAGGCTGCGCTTGTTAAGTGAGAGAATTGATACATATGATTTTGTTTGTATGGATTGGTAATCATATTGTAGATGCCATTTTACACTCGTCCTAAGGCATTGCATCTCAATATAAAATTTATGTTTGAACTTGAAGTTATATTTTGTAAGAGCGCTTAGAAAACACAAGGGCTCTATACTTTGGACATGGGACAATACTGTGTATACAAGTTCATGTATTCAAATTTCAAAAGGGTCGAAGACAACACTATCAAGTGTTATCCCTTGTGATCTGTGGACTGTACGTGCACATGGAAGTTTAATTGGAAACTATTTTCAAATCTTTAGTTGACCTATCTTTGCTGATGTCGATATTGGTTTTGATATTCATAAGATAGGTGTCCAATCACGTGTAGTGTTTGAATTATATAGATAAGCTAACTTGTTTTCTTGTCGGTGCCAAATATGAGGCTCATGGAATTTAATCCATAGGACATAAAAATTTTATGTTTTGGTATAAGATTTGAGTATTCCATCTGCACCATTAACCAAGCCATCCTGTGAATCATAGTTGCAAGAATATATTTCAACTAACATGTCTAATTTCAAGACAAGTTGCAAAGGAAAAGTTGTTGTATGTTGATGACATGGTACATTGTCATGGTTGTCTTATTCAAGGTCAATTGAATTGATGATGATATCATCACCAGACATGAGCGCTAGCATGTACCTGTTATGCATTGCAACAAACCTATTCGCATAGAACAGGTAAGGGAAGGTTGGGTCTGCTGGTGCAGGTCGCATGCACCTTGAATTGATATATGTTAAGTCATCAAATGTTTGGTTGTTTTTACACATTCTATTCATAATTGCAATAAATGTTTCATCTATATGGCACATTGTAGTATGTAATTCAAAGCATTTTATATTGTCTTTCCATAAGTCGTCTGTCACTTTTTTCATATTGACCTTAGGTTTTTCAAATATAAGAGAATATTGGATGGGTTGTGCCTGGTAAAGATCCCCATAGAATATCATGTCAATGTACCCAAAGTATTTGGTGTGTACATTTTTTTATGTTTCTCAGTCGATTGTCAATGGAATATAAGAAGCGACTTCCAATCAAAGATGCCTCATATATGAAGACAAGTTGTAGTTTGTCATAAATCTTAGACAAGGTATCTAACATTTCCTTGCTTAGTGTTAGAAAACAAGACTTGTTAACAGACATTAAAAATGCATAGTGGATTCTTATTCCACCTGCATTATAAGAAACTTTTCCTGTGTATGCAACTATTAGTCCTTTTGGTTTCATAGGGTCAGTTGAATGTTTTGAATCATAGATTCGTATAAGCATTTGGAATAGTTCTTTCACTATGAATGTTTTTCCTATTACTGCTCGACCTATAAGGAACAAGTGCACATGAGTGTGCATGTCTAAGCATTTTTTAATTGCGATGTCCTTTAGGATTGTTGGCTTCTCTTGATTCAATAGTCGTCTAACTCTGTAGTATTCATTATTTTCAATAAAGAAATGATGTTTTGTGACTTGAAAGCCAAGATTGATACGTTTTTCAATGGCATCTACTCGAGGACAAGGCAAATATGCTTGCAAGTCATAGGACTCACCGATAGTTCTAGTTGTTTTATTGTTTGTCAACGTCTCATCAACATTGTGAGGTTTTTCTAGTTCATGAATTGCACTTTCCAAATCACCCCAGGTTGGATTAACATTGTATGTAAATCTAGATTCATTGGTTTGTACTGTAGTATCATAAGCAATATATGCAGTTTCCCATGTAGGGAAGTTGTATTTTAATTTGTTTTCATTTTGATAAAATGGAACGTACAACAATAGTTTTTCTCTACAATAGTTTTCATAGTCAGTGTGTTTGTTGTATTTGAAAAAGCGTATTACATTTGTTTTTTTTCTTTTTGATATAGGTGTACCATTTTTTTTGTAATGCGATATGAACTCTTCTAAGCAGATATTCTTAACAGGGGATGGACACTAGAGGTAATAATCAATGATAGAGAGACATATCATGTCCTCTGAATTATCAGGCTCTTGTTCTAGCAAAGATGGTGGTTTAAGAATAAATGTTTGTTTCTCAAGTGGAGATGTGTTTATGAAGACACATTTCCTCACTACAGTTCAAAGGCAGGGAAAGTGGAATGTGGACTGCTTGTCAAGTAGACATTTGTTGAATATTAAGTAATGTATTCTGTAATATCCCCAAGGACAAGTCCTGTTGTAATCATGTTTATTAATTGTAAATCATGTTTTATAGGCTGGTGAGCCAAGTTAATATAATTTGGTAAGGCTTATGAGTTTATTAGGCCGAAGAGCCTAAGTGCTAAGGCCGAGAGCTTGTATTTGTATATGTAATTATGCAGAACATTAATAAAAATATAAACACCACTACGTGGTGACCGACCACGATGAATGAGTGATGGGGGACTAAGCTTCCATAAAGTGGGTAAGGGATTAGGGTTTGGAAGGTTGGAAAGAGAGGCTAAGTGTTGAGCCTAGGGGCTTAAGTCCTTGGGAATAATATTTTAATATTATTCCAAAATCCATGTGAAATATATGTTTTGTCCTAAGTTCCTAGAGAGGAACGCATGCTGATGGAGTGCATCCAGTTTCATGGGTGATATGTGTTGACCCAGGCACATGCAGTTAAAAACTGTAGAAGTCAACTGTGGAGGGGGTCTCTCCCCATTCCATCATTCTTTGCTTCTGATTTTGGATACCCTCACGCAGCTCTGAGAACTAGAAAACCGAGACGTCTTCCTGAAGACCAAAACATCATCCATCTGATTTTGTTATTGGTCTGCGTCTGTCCTTGACATACCTATGCGCCGTTGAGAGGACTGGTCAGGAGGGGAAAGTCGACTTGTGAGTTCAAGAACCCAGTCTATCCGCCATTGTAGAGATGAATCCGTACTCGATCTGTCTGTAGGTTGCTGCTTTTTGTTTTCCTAAGTGGGGTTGTGTTGTGGTTATCCTCACCATGCGAGAATTGAGTTGGAAGGGGATGAAGAACTAGGTTGTAAGGCCATTAGTTGAAGAGGTAGTCTGTCAAGCCTATGAGAAGCTATTTCTAGGTGAAGGAGTCTACTGGGAAGTGGTATTCTTCAATAGAGAGTCCAGCACCAGCTACGGAGCTCTAAGACATCCTGATCCGTCCTGTTGCCAAGACTGTTATCCACAATTTTGGTCATTGTAATGATGTCATGGTGATGTCATGATGATAGCAAATCAAAACTCCTCATTAAAGAACTCCTTCCTGAAGAGGGTTTCTCTTATCTATTTCTAGAAATCATATTTTGAAGATAGTTCGCAGGCTGCATATATACTCTCATGCGAGAATGATACATTCCCGCATACTGCATTCAACTAGGGTGCGAACTTCTCACACTGTAATCATTGCTAGAGTGCGAACATCTTTTTACAAAGGAAAAAGATAAGATTCTCAAGCCTTCTAGAAGGGAATCTTCTAGAAGGATGAGTTGGTATTCGAATGGTTGTTAAGAAGCTGGCATTCCAGATTTATTGGGATCATTCTTATCCTAGCAACTAACCTATTCTCTCTTATAAATTGATGAGAATACTCATGGAAAGGGTTAAGAAGAATAAGAAGAAAAACAAGAAGTTGGCAATCTTGAGAGATCTATTGGAGAATTGGTGCATGATTGTATGGATAAGTGATGCTACAACAGATAGAGACAACAACAAGGTCATCATAAGTAGTTGATTTTCTTCATGCATGAGCAAGTGTGTGTGTCAAAACTAGAAGCCATTGAAAGGAGATCTACAACATCAAGGCTCAGGTTGTATATTCCTCTTTCAGTTAATTCAATACATGAATATGTCCCTTTCCCATAATGATGATGTCATCTTATTACATGATTCCTTGATCACATGTATAGACTAGGTATTGAATATATTAATTTGCTTCTACTTCGATTGGTTTGTACTATTGTGATTGAACGACACAAGAGCATCGAAGCGGAGCAAGGAACAACAGAGATTTAAGGAGATCGTTCATAAGGTATGTCCACTATCCATTTCTCTTAGTCCATTCAATAATCTAGATCTAGAGAAAGAGTAGTATTCTGTCTTGTTTTGTTCTAGATCCAGGTGGATCTAGGGAGATTGGTCTGTGTCCGCACTCATGAAGTTATCCTGAAACAAAGACCCATAGAGGGAGGTGAAGCACTGATGGACTGTGCTTGTGAAGGTGTATACTCCTGGGCAGAACAGACATGTGGGGAATGAGAGTCCATGAGTAGTGGGCGTAAGAAGGCATCCTGGGAAGAATCCTTCTAGTTATTTTGTGCAGTTTTCCCTGTAACCTTAGCTTAGACTAGGATTCCTTTCCTTGAGTAAATCTTAGTCCCAGCTTGGGGGTGACCCACTTCTGAGCGTGATGAGAAGCGTGGTATAAGGCTGGGAGGTTCGTGGAAGGCTTGCACGTGGTTTGTGGAATTACACCTGTAATAAAAGATAAGTGTTAATTTGTACTTAATTTATAAGTATATGCATGTCTGTGATTCTTGCAGTATTATCATGTATTTCACTGTAATCATGAATTACTATTAATCCCATTAAATCTACATGTTAGTCGTAATTCTGTGATTACTCTGTTTGGTTTAGTTAAATGTGTGTAATATGACTTAATTCATGTTATATAGATAAGTACGAGAATGTTTTTTTCACACAATAACATTTGCTCGGTCGTGGGGTTGACGGTCAGGGACGTTATAGTATGGTATCAGAGCCTGGTTTACAAAACTGAACCTGAATGGGCTAGATAAGTGGTCATTGGACCCAAAGTTCAGGTGGGAATCGTGTTTGGAAGAACCAATTTTTGGACCTTTGAATGTTCCAGAGTGCCAAGGAGTCACTTGGTTGTGTTACAAAGCTTAGGAGGTGTAGCAGTATTATAGAACCTATAGCCGGTGTGGTATATGGCCACAGGGAGAGAGAGAGCTCAATGCATGAAGTGTTGGAGCCGTTGGATTTGATCGGTAGGAAAGGAGATTCCATACGACCGTTAGATCCAGAGAAGGTGTTGGAAGGATATCCAAAAAACATTTTGGGAGTTCGGCTGTCAGGAAAAAGAAGGGAGTGTTGAGACATAGAAACCCAAAAACTTGAGAAGATCTACATTGTAGATCTGGGAGGAGGGCTCGACTGTTAGATATTGTGGATTTGTGCTCGATTTATTCGTGCGAACCTTTCAAATTTTGCAAAGTCGGGAGATGGGAAGTGAGGAGAGGTGAACACCTCCGAAACTCGAAGCCCTGAAATCCCAAAATGATCTACATTGTAGATCGTAGGAGAGGATCTTGACCATTGGATCAAGTAGATGAATAGACTGTAATTACGGAATTTCGGCAAACGGAAGTTCGAAATGTTTGGATGCACGAACTCCCGATGCCCGAAACTATGAAACAAAAAGTGAAAGTGGTGGGACCCTATGATGTCACCGGAAGTGATGTGGACCTTCTTAAGGACACCATGTGTCACTACCTTGGTTGGCGAAAGCTGTGTTGTTGATCAGGGGATCAAATTTTGCTCAAAAATTCAAAGTTTTTGAAATCACTTCAAATCGACCGAGAGCGAAGGCCTCATTGTGACGAACCCAACACAACTCATTTGGGTTCAAACGGATGTTGGGAGCGAGATATATCATGTTCTGTTCAAATTTACAAACATACAAAAAAAAGGGGTGCTGACTGTACAGTCCGTACAATCCATACGGACGTTGACGTGGCAGGCCGTATGACATGTGGTAGGCCGTATGACATGTGGCAGGCCATATGACACATGGCAGGTAGCTATTGAGACAATTAGCATGTGACATGGCTTGTTGGCAGCGAATGGGATGGCGACACATGGCCCAATCAATGGACGCCACGTGTCACATGTTTATTGGATTAAAATCTTTGCACTTGGCAGGAGTCAACCCTGCGACCTCTGGGCAGGGTAAAGCCTTGGGAAAGGTTTCCCAACCGGTGCACCCGCATGTGTTACTTAAAATATGTATGTGTTGTAATATATTTGAATTCACAAAAATGTGTATTGAGGCGTGAACTGGGCTAGGGCTAAACCCCGACCCACGGTTATATATATATTGCATACGACCGGTGCTACGGGTGGCTAAACCCACCGTAATATATATATGTTGTAACCATTTTGAAATGCACGTGGTTTGACATATATAATGTGACCAATGTGTATGCGCGTGGTTTAATCCACGGTTTTGTATACGGTTGGAACTTTAACCCTGTTGTGTATTGTGCGCGGTCATGTGGTGACCATGTGCCCACAGGCCTTGGTAGTTAAAGGCCGGTGCGTAACTGTTATAACCCTAAAATGCACCATACAGGTTTACCTGGCATCAGGCCAACTCATGCCTCTTCCTAGCCAAAGCCATGCTGAACAAATCCTCAAAAAACCATTTAAAACAAGCAACCTGTGCCCTAACTTCTCACTGGGCGCGGGCAACCGCTTGCTGTCCTTTTACTGCACGCGGGCATCCGCGGGCTAACCCAAAACAGCCCGCGGGTACCTAACAAAGAAAAAAATCAGGAAAGTTTCCACCGGGACACGAGGCTTTTTATCAGTTAACTGGAACTCTTCGCCATGCATGGCCGAGAGTTTGCCTAAAACCCTAGCTCCTTCTAGCCTATAAAAGGAGGGGTAGGGGTACTATTCAAGGAGGAAAAATCATAGCAAAGGAACTCTGCCAAATTGCCAAGCCAGTTTTGTCCCAACCCTTTAGCCTTGCCTCAAGCTTTAGGAGA
>ML785425.1:706969-736582 GCA_009831015.1 Picea engelmannii
TGTTGAGCAATATGCTTTGGATACTGATTTTAAAGAAGTATATGAAACTTTGTGTCATTCTAACCATGTTGAGGAATTGGATTACCATGTGCATGATAATCTTTTGTATCATCTTGGCAAGCTATGTATTCCACAAGGTGAAATAATCAACATCATAAGAGAAGCCCATTCTTCTCTTATTGTTGGTCATTTTGGTGTAGGCAAGATAGTGGCTAATTTGCAAAGATACTGCTACTGGCCTAAAATTAATGAAAGTGTTTCAAGATATGTTCTAGGATGTTCGTTATGTGCCACAAGTAAACCTAGCAATCACAAGTTGGGTTTGTATACTCCACTTCCGGTTCCTTCTCGTCCTTGGGAAAGTATTTCCATGGATTTTGTAGGAGGACTACCTATGTCTAGACGAAATAATGATTATCTTTATGTTGTGGTTGATTGATTTAGCAAAATGTGTATTTTGATGCCTTGTACGAAGGAGGTTATAGCTGAACAGATGACACAAATTTTCTTTCAAAATGTTTGGGTTCATTTTGGATTGCCTAAATCCATTATTTCTGATTGGGATTCTCGATTTGTTGGAAGTTTTTGGTCGAGTTTATGGGCACTCATGGACACCAAACTAAAAAAGAGCACAGTTTTTCATCCGCAAATAGATGGTCAGACAGAAGTGGTAAATCGAACAGTGGTGCATCTTCTTCGTTCTTATTGCAGCAAGCATCCTAAACTTTGGGATGAGCATTTACACTACATTCAACATGCTTACAATTGAGCTAAGCACTCTTCCACTCAAACGTCGCCATTTGAAGCATGTTTTGGCTATTGGCTCAAATTTCCTTTAGATTTTATCTTTGGGAAGGATATTGCTATTGATGGTCAATATGACATTGATAGGCCAGAAAAGTTCATTGAATAAATTCAGTCGATACATCAAATGGTGCAAGAGCAGTTGGAAAAGAGTCAAGCCAAGTACAAAACGAGACATGACAAGCATCGTGTTGATCACAGTTTCCAAGTTGGAGATGAAGTTTGTGTTTACATCAGTAAGGAGAGGCTTAAAGGAGAAGGTAAAAATCTCAAACCAATTCGATATGGTCCTTTCAAGATTATCGACAAGATTGGTAACAATGCCTTCCGTTTAGATTTGCCTCCTTATATGAAAATGTATGCAGTTATTAATGTTGAGAATTTGAAATTGTATGAGCCTCCTTTGATTGATGATCAAGGAGATCATGTTCAGATTCCTTCTATAGATGATTTTTCCCCAGAATATCTTACAGAACTGCATGAAGAAACCATCCTTCATAGGAGAATGTGAACTTCAAAACGAGGAAATGTTGAGTATCTTCGAGTTGGTCTTAAAGGTACAAATCCAAGAAAATCCAAGTGGATTGAGGTTGGAAAGGTGAGGGAGATATACCCTCATCTTTAGATAGACTGAAAATAGTCTTTTGGAGGTCCAAAATCTTTCTAATGGGGAGGTGTGATCAGGGGATCAAATTTTGCTCAAAAATTAAAAGTGTTCAAAATTGCTTCAAATCAAATGAGAGCGTAGGCCTCGTCATTACAAACCCAACGCAACTCGTTTGGGTTCAAACAGATGTCGGGAACGAGAGATATCGCGTTCTGTTCAAATTTACAAGCAGGCAAAAAAAAGGGGTGCTGACTGTACAGTCCGTACAGTGTATATGGACACTGACATGGCAGGCCATATGACATGTGGAAGGCCATACAACACATGGTAGGCAGATATTGAGACAGTTGGCATGTGACATGGCTTGTTGGCAACGAATGGAATGGTGACACATGGCCCAATCAATGGCTGCCATGTTTCACATGTTTATTGGATTAAAATCTTTGCACTTGGCAGGAGTCGACCCCGTGACCTCCGAGCAGGGTAAAGCCTTGGGAAAGGCCGCCCAACTGGCATGCCTGCATGTGTTACTTAACATATGTATGTGTTGTAATATATTTTAATTTGTAAAAATGTGTATTGGGGCGTGAACCAAGCCGGGGCTAAGCCCCGGCCCACGGTTATATATATATATTGCATACGACCGGTGCTATGGGTAGTTAAACCCACCGTAATATATATATGATGTAACCATTTTGAAATTTGTGCAGTTTGACATATAACATGTGACCAATGTGTATGCGCGTGGTTTAAGCCACGGTTTTGTATACGGTTGGAACTTTAGCCCTGTTGTGTATTGTGCACGGTCATGTGGTGACCATGTGCCCACGGGCCTTGGTAGTTAAAGGTCGGCATGTAATCGTTCGACAGTTTGTACCGGTTGTGCGGTTGCACCCAGTGCTAAATTTTTATGCTTAAATATGTGTGTGGGCTAGGTTGAGCCAACAAGGGTGCGTTTTGTAGATGCAGAGACAACAAGTTTGAAGGAGGGACTTCCATGAAGCCTATTTTCTTCAATTTTTTGCCAAACGAGGTGTCGAAAAATCCCAGTTAGGGGTTTTTGGATATTCTGAATCCATTGGAGCAGTCTATTTGGCATTTTGAGCATTGTAAAGGACATTTTTGAGCACTTTGAGCAAATAATACAAATGATCCATTGGAAGTTGGACCAGGAGATGTAACCTAAGAGAGGGGTGAACTCATTTATCATTTGTTGTGTTATGTGTTTTCTGTTCACTGATTTTGTTGTTGTTTATATGCATCTTGAATGAGTAAATCCTATTAAAGTTGTGTTGCAAAGTTGATCCATTTTCATTTTAACACATAAATTTTACTTGCAAATAATTTCAAGAATACAAGTCTTCTTCATTTTTAGATCAGTTGTGGGCCCAGGGGGAGAGAGGTCGAAAGTTCAGGAGTTGGTAGTTGGAGAGGGAAGTGAGTGCGAGAAACTTTGGGACCAAAACCTCGAAACCTGAAACCCCAAAGCCTCGAAATCCCGAAACCTGAAGTTTCATTTGGAAAGCCTTGTAGCACCTAGTAGTTTAGCGTTTGATCACGGCCCGTGGATGCATGGGTTGGGGACTAAGAAAATGGGGGCTATCACTCGAAAATTGCAGAGCCAAACAGAGCTCAGAAAATTCATGGAATTGAAACATTTTCTTATTTGTTTTGGTTTATGAATGTTGTAGTTTTATTAAGGGTTTAAGGCCTGACAAACTTCAGTTGACTGCAATTTGTGTGTGAAGAGTTCAATGAGTGTCAGAACAACTGCAAATTGACACCGAGTATAGAAATGGAAGAGGTGAGGATTTCCTCCAATTCAAAGAACAAAAGAGAAGGAAGGGATGTCAACTTGGGAGTCGAAGGATCGAACTCCAATGGGCATGGAAGAGAATTGGATAAGGAAGGGCATATGATGAGAATCATTGAAGGATTGCAGAAAGATGCCTAGGCTCACCGAGATGATAGTCGAAAGATCATGAGGGTCAGGAATCAGTAGGGTGAATTCAACTTAAAGATGTTGAAGAGCCTGGAAAGAATAGAAAGGAAATTGGAAAAGGAGAGTGACACAATAAAAATAGGGAGTTGCAGGACCCCTGAGAGAAAAAGAAGATTGAGAAGTGGTAATAGACATCGTCGTTGCTCCCCAAAGAATTCTGGTAAGGAAGCACATAGTAGTTCAAGCCCATCCCCTACAAGAAAACACTAAGATCTAGAGTGGATGAATTGAAAGGGGAGATGAACAAGATTAAGCCTCCTACGTTTGATGGAGAACATAAGAAGGAGGAAGATGCTGAAACATGGTTTCTTGGCATGAGGAAATATTTCCAACTGCAGAATTATTCCTCTCATGCAGAAGGAGGAATTGTGATGTATCAACTAAAAGGAAAATCATCCATGTGGTGGGATCAACTTGCGCAGGTGCAACACATTAGAGAGAAAGATATCACTTGGAAGGAATTCAAGAGGTATTTCGAGAGAAAATACCTGAATAAAATATACTATGACAGAAAGATGAAGAATTTATTCAAACTCAAGATGGGAAGCATGACCATTGATGAATACGAACGAAGATTTTTGGAATTACTGAAGTATGTTCCATTCATCAAAGATGAGGCTCTCAAGATTTAGAGGTATCTGAGTGGACTGCCACCTCCCATTGGCGACAAGATTCAGTATGATGATCCTAAGACTATGGAAGAAACAATAATAAGAGTGAAATGCTTATACGAACAACAAAGAGAAAATCCTACCTTTCAGAAGGCTTGGGATGACCAGAAGAAGTTTAAGAAAGAACAGAGGCAGAAGGGAAACAAACCTCCCTTTATCATAAATAATCCTCAAGGACAACCATCATTTAGAGAGCTAAGAATGGATGAAGTGGGGGAATAAAGGTCGAGACAGATGCCCATTCAGTGTTGGGGTTGTAAAGAGAACCACAAGTACAAAAATTGTCCCCATAAAAATGGCAAAGCAAGAGCTGTCCATAATGTTCAACAAGTTGAAACAGTGGAGGACATGAGAAGTAGAATGCCAAGGATCTATGTGGTTTTGGACAACAAGAAAGTTGAATTTTAGTCGCACATGATTGAAGTGGAAGGTATGATTAACAACCAACCATTTATTATTTTAATTGACTCAGGGGCTAGCCATAGTTATGTAGATCCTAGGGTGGTGGAAAGTTTGCATTTATCAAAAAGAAAACATGAAAAGTCTTGGTTAGTTCAGTTTCTACAGGAAACAAGAGGAAAGTCACTGAGTTGGTTAAGTCTTGTCCTATGGAGATGAAGGGATTGAGCATGAAGGCTGAATTGAATATTCTTCCTTCAAGCTCTTATGACTGTTTAATTGGGATGGACTAGTTGGACCAGCACCATGCCCTCCTGGACTTTCATAACAAGGAATTTATTTGCTTGGATGAGGAGGGGAATCGAAAAACAGTCCAAGGAATTCTTAGAGCTATGGTTGTTAGAGAAATCTCAGCAATGCAGCTGAAAAAGTGCTACATGAAAGGTTATCAATTTTTTGCAGCCCGTGTGGAGGAAGCATCCAAAGATGAAGTTTCAAATATTGGAGACCATGCGGTACTAATAGATTTTGAAGATGTATTTTAGGAGGTACCTGGACTACCTCCGAAGAGAGATATCAATTTCCCTATAAATTTGATGCCTGGAGCAACTCCAGTGTCAAAAGATCCTTATAGAATGAGTACGCCAGAGCTGAAAGAGTTGCAATTGCAGATTGAAGAGATTCTAAAGAAGGGGTACATTCACCCAAGCGTGTCACCTTGGGCTGCCCTATTCCTGTTCATGAAGAAGAAGGATGGGACATTGAGGTTGTGCATTGATTTCAGACAATTGAACAAAGTAACTGTCAAGAACAAGTATCCTCTGCCGAGGATCGACGATCTTTTCGATCAGCTGAAAGGTGAAAAAATCTTTTTGAAGATAGATCTTAGATTGGGATATCACCAAGTAACAATAAAGGATGAAGAAATCAACAATACTGCCTTTAGAACAAGGTATGGTCATTACCAGTTCACAGTGGCAGCGTTTGGGCTGTCGAACACACCTGCTATTTTTATGTGCTTGATGAATGGTGTATTCAGGGACTATCTAGACAAGTTTGTCATAGTCTTCCTGGATGAAATTATGGTGTATTCCAAGTCAGAGGAAGAGCATGAACAACACTTGAGGATGGTGCTATAAGTGTTGAGAGAACACCAACTGTATGCCAAGTTGAGAAAATGCTCATTTTATCAAAGGCAGATCCATTACTTGGGGCACATTATTTCAGAAGAAGGGATTGTCGTGGATCCTGAAAAGGTTGAGGCCATCAGAGAATGGTCAGTGCCAAGGAATGTGGTGGAATTTAGATCCTTTATGGGTCTAGCGGGATATTACATAAGGTTTATCATAGGTTTATCAAAGATATCTCACCCTATCACTTCCTTGCAAAGGAAGGAGAAAAAGTTTCTGTGGATTGAAGAGTGTGAGAAAATTTTCCAGTGATTGAAGCAGTTATTAACCAGCGCTCCAATCTTGAGGATTGCGGATCCAAATGTGGATTTTGTGGTGTGCACAGATGCATGTAAAGAAGGGTAGGGAGGATTTCTTAGTCAGAATGGATTCATAATCTGTTATGAATCCAGGAAGTTGAAAGAGCACGAAAATAATTATGCCACTCACGATTTGGAGTTGGCAACAATCGTTCACGCTCTGAGGAAATGGAGACATTACCTCATGGGAAGGAGATTTGAATTAAGAAAAGACCACAATGGTTTGAAATACTTGTTTGACCAACCTACCTTAAATTCCAAGCAGAGTAGGTGGCTGGAATTTCTGTGTGAATACGACTTTGATATCAAGCATATCAAAGAGAAGGAAAACAAGGTGGTCGATGCACTAAATAGAAAGGTGCACAACTTACATGCTTCAACCATTAGCATGTACATGACTGATATTAAGGATAGAATTTTGGAAGCTGCAAATGCAGATTTGCAGTACAGAGACTTGGTAGCAAAGCTACAACAGAGTGAGAGACCATAGAAAGAGGAAAATTACACCTTGGAAGCTGATGGAATACTTCTATAAAAAAACAAATGTACAGGGTTTGAAACTTGCAATTCTAAGAGAAATGCATAACGTGACTTATGTTGGGCACCCTGGATATCAGAAGAACGTGGAAGTAGTTAGGAGCCATTACTTTTGGCCAGGTATGAAGAAAGAGATCACTGAATATATCGCCAGATGTATGGAGTGACAGAAGGTTAAAGATGAGCACAGGCACCCAGCAGGGTTTCTATAACCTTTGCCCATTCCTGAATGGAAGTGGGAAGTGGTGACAATGGATTTTATTACAGGATTTCCCAGAATAGGAAAGATACATGATTCGATCATGGTAGTGGTGGACAAGCTTACAAAAGATGCCCATTTTATTCCACTGGAAACTACTCGCAAGGTAGCAGATGTTGCTGATATTTTCGTGAAGGAAGTGACACGATTGCACGAAATTCCTAAAACAATTGTGTCCGATAGAGACCTGAAATTCACCTCGAATTTCTAGAAAGGATTGTTCAAAGGATTCATAATGAATCTGAACTTTAGTACAGATTATCATCCTGATTCTGATGGACAGATAGAGAGGGTGAACAAAGTGATATAAGACATACTGAGAATGTATGTGATGGACAAACCATCAAAATGGGAAGACTACCTACACTTGGTAGAATTCGCTTACAACAATGGGTATTAAGAATCATTGAAGATGATCCCATTTGAATCACTTTATGGAAGAAAGTGTAATACTTCAGTAAGCTGGGATAACCTAGCTGACAGGGCAGTAATTGGGCCAGAGTTGCTCAAGGAAATGGAAGAGAAAATGCTTAAAATTAAGCAGAATTTAAAAGCTGCCCAAGACAGGCAGAAACGTTATGCTGACAAAAACAGAACACACAAAGAATTCAAAGTGGGTGATCATGTTTTCCTGAAATTAAAAGCTAATAGAAGTTCCCATAAGCTGGGAAACTGTGCCAAATTGGCAGCCATATTTTGTGGGCCATTTGAAATACTAGAAAGGATTGGGCTAGTTGAATATATGATTGCATTATCTGAATCCATGACTGTACATAATGTGTTTCATGTTTCATTGCTTAAGAAATATACAACTGATGCTAATCATGTTATCGATTGGAATGCGATTCAAGTGGAGCAAGAAGGTATCATGCAAGTGCATCCTGTGCGCATATTGGACAGGAAAAGCAAACAACTCCGGAATCGAGCTATACGGATTGTAAAGGTCCAGTGGACCTGGTACGGTCCTGAGGATGCAACATGGGAGCATGAGGATGCTATGCGGGCAGAACACCCGCATCTTTTTGAATATTTTGGAAATCATGTTGATGTTGTGTGAAATTTGCACTAAGGACAGTGCAAAAATAAGGGGAGGGGATTGTAATATCCCCAAGGACGAGCCCTGTTGTAATCATATTTATGAATTTTAAATTATGTTTTATAGGTTGGTGAGCCAAGTTAATATAAGTTGGTAAGGCTTATGAGTTTATTAGGTCGTAGAGCCTAAGTGTTAAGGCCAAGAGCTTATTTTTGTATATGTAATTATGCATAACATTAATAAAAATATAAACACCATTGTGTGCAGACCGACCACGATGAATAAGTGATGGGGGACTAAGCTTCCACACAATGGGTAAGGGATTGGGGGCTAGAAGGTTGGAAAAAGAGGCTAAGTGTTAAGCCTAGGGGCTTAAGTCCTTGGGAATAATAATTTAATATTATTCCAAAAGCCATGTGAAATATATGTTTTGTCCTAAGTTCCTAGAGAGGAACGCATGCTGATGGAGTACATCCAGCTTCATGGCTGACATGTGTCGACCTAGGCACATGCAGTTAAAAAAAATAGAAGTCAGCCATGGAGGGGGTTGCTCCTCATTCCATCATCCTTTGCATCTGATTTCAGATACCCTCACACATCTCTGAGAACCAGAAAACCGAGACGTCTTCATGAAGACCAAAACATCATTTGTCTGATTCCATTATTGGTCTACGTCTATCCTTGAAATACCTATGCACCGTTGAGAGAACTGGTCAGGAGGGGAAAGTTGATTTGTGAGTTCAAGAACCCAGTCTATCTGCCATTGCAGAGCTGAATCCATACCCGATCTATTTGTAGGTTGCTTCTTTTTGTTTTCCTGAGTGGGGTTGTGTTGTGGTTATGCTCACCGTGCAGGAATTGAGTCGGAAGGGGCTAAAGAACCGGGTTGTAAGGCCCTTAGTTGAAGAGGTAGTCTACCAGGCCTGTGAGAAGCTATTTCCAGGTGAAGGAGTTTGCTGGGAAGTGGTATTCTTCCAGAGAGAGTCCAACACCAACTACAAAGCTCTAATAATTCCTAATCCGGCTTGTTGCTGAGACCCAGAGAGGGAGGTGAAGCACTGATGGACTGTGCTTGTGAAGGTGTATACTCCCAAGAGGAATAAGCATGTGGGGAATGAGATTATGTGAGTAGTGGGTGTAAGAAGGCATCCTGGGAAGAATCCTTCTGGTTATTCTGTATAGTTTTCCCTGTAACCTTAGCCTAGAATAAGATTCCTTGCCTTGGGTGGAGCTTAGTCCCATATTGGGGGTGACCCACTGCTGAGCGTGATGAGCAGTGTGGTCTAAGGCTGGGAGGTTCATGGAAGGCCTGTACGTGGTTGGTGGAATTACGCTAGTAATAAAAGATAAGTTTTAATTTGTACTTAATTTATAAGTATATGCATGTCTGTGATTCTTGCAATATTATCATGTATTCCATTGTAATCATGAATTACTGTTAATCCAATTAAATTTGCATGTTATACGTAATTCTATGATTACTCTGTTCGGTTTAGTTAAATGTGTGTAATATGACTTAATTCATGTTATATATATATAAGTATGAGAATGTTGTTTCTTCACAGTAGTGTTTGCCCGGTCATGGGGTTGACGGTCAAGGCCGTTACATATTCCCAAGTGTGCGTATCATTCGCATAGCATCAATACGACTTTTTCCATATTCTCTGCATATTCTTCTGAATGCACTTGTCATATATTTGTCAACCTTTTTCATGTACGATGTACAATATGATGTTGCAGCATATGGATTGAGGACATAATGTGCATCTGTTGTTCCAAATATGTGAAAGTTTTCGTTTAAGGAAAACTGTTGGTTGTTTAAGTGGAGATTGTATTGCTTGGATGTACTCATCTTCTGTTAGATTTAGTTCTGCCAAGAACTCTTCAAAGCTCATTAATTCATCAAAGTCTCGTTGTTCTATAAATGTGAACAAAGATTTAGATTTCTCAACGAGAACATTGTCCTATAAACTAATTGGTTCTATGATTCTTGTTGTTCTCATTGGTGGCACATGGAAGTTGTATCTGTAATGTAATTTTTTTCATTTTTTATAGCTTCTTGTATGATAATGTCTATGAACTTTGGCAAGTTCTGGATCCAAATGATCTATGTTGCATGTTATGCATTTGTCTAGAAACTGCTCGATCTGTGATTTGTTGTCATTTCCATAGATCAATGCACCCTCTATCCATATAAGTGTGTGGTCATTCTCACTCCTTCTATTTTGGAATTCAGTCACAAAATAGTAGTCCAATATTTTCGGAAGAACGTTTCATCATGACATATCAATTGTTTCAAAGAATTTATTTTATGTCTATAGTAACGAGTACATGTCACTGGGTATTTTCTTATGAGGTAGTCAATGTCATTGTTTTCCAATGTATCAGTTTGTTTTTTCCTTTTCTTGTTCCTATACAATGAAAACACCATAGCCACTAACGAATCCCAGTGATGCTCTACACTTGTAAATGTGATGAAAAAAGTTGGGGGTCCCAATTGTCAGATCATTGGAAATATAGTTTTCTTGTTTTGTTGCAAAGAATCAGGAGAGATGCAAATGTTTTTGAAATCTATGTATCCAATATAAGATTTTGGGATTTTTTCTAGGTTTTCTTCGTACTTGACATCTTTGGCCAATAAATTTATTCCTTGTAGTTGGCCTTTTCTTATTCACACCCACATGCAAGAGATCACTTGCTCAATTATTATGTGCATTGTTTTGAAAAATAAATTTGTTATGTGACAGGAGAAGTCACCGCTTGAATGTAGCAGTTCCCATCAAACTATTTTTTGGTAGTTGAATCATTCTGTGATGTCACTGGGACGTGGATCTCCATAGAAAAGTGTTGGGAAGTTCATTTCCTCAACAAATTTGTCCTTGAATATTCCAAGTGGACGTTTCCCTTTAGTAGGTGCAATTTCAACAATCTTGTCTTGCAAGTCATGAATGCGTTGTGAGTCAGTGAATCCATGTATCAATGTTTTAGCGGGTCTTTCATTCTTTGATTCATTGCTTGTATCAAGTTCACTACTAGTGTCAAAAGCTTGTGCATATTTTTCATTTCCTTGTTCAAGAACATTGTTCCAGTTATCATTTATACAGATGTTCTGTGCTTTGTACAGGGCCTTGGAGAATAATTCTTTTAATGATTTCATGACAATGTGCACACACACTTTACCTGTCTGGTATGCATTATTGTATTGCAAATGTATTTTGAGAGCTACATCAATTGTCATTGTATCACTAATGAACTGTGGAATGGATTTTTGCACAACATCTAGTTGGACAGGTACATTAATAATTGATCCTGTTAATCCCATCTAGGGTCGTTTATAGCTCGAGGGTCTGATTTGTGAAAATGAAATTTGTAGAGACACAAATATGGCTTCAAGTTCTGCAAGTGTAATTACATCTGGTAGTGCTATGTTACATCTTATTTGTTCAGGTGTTGCAAAGTGTGGAAATTTTCCATTTTCAAGTGATCATTTGCATGGAAGACAAATATTGCTACTCAAAATGTTCTATCACTTAGTTTCAAGAAAAGGTATTCTTTTTGCAAGTTAGGGGTGGAAGACTTAGTGTTTTTTGCGAAATTAAATCGCTCGCAAATCACACATGCAACGTAAGGAGTGTCTTTAATTTGTTTCATATAGATTTGTTTTGCATCTCTCTTCCATGGACAAACATGCAGAGTAAGTGTTTGTCGATTTTAAATGCTAGAAGTGCATGGTGTTGGCTCCAGGTCACGAGACATGATTTTTCCCTCTCGGTCAGTATCATGAACATTGTGGGATATGTAGCTGCACCTATTTCTCTCACATATATGTTTTTTCAACATGTGGCAGGTTAACTTATGGTTTCCATTGGAAATTAGTTTCACTTGTTGACATGCCATGTTGAAGGTGGAATCGACATTTGTTATGAGCATTGCCTCCTAATTTCCATATCGATAGTGAAAATGGTGATGTTCTTTGTCATTGGACATGCGATGTTTCTGTTCAGCAGAAAGTGCTGAAATGTGATTAGGTTGTGCATGCACATTTTTTTTTAGGTTGCGATATGTGAGTTTATGTTTATTGGTTGAGCTCCCTTTCACCTCATTATGACCAATTTTACAACTTAGAGGTCTAGAAGGAAGTGTACCAGTGTATTTATTTCTTTCAAGTAGGACCTTTTTAAAGTTGTGATAAGTCAGTCTACGCTTTTTGTTTAAGCTCTGTATCACTTGATGACAAGTGGGATGAGTTTCATCCTGACTAAATAGTATGTGGCACTTATTCAGATTCGATGCAGTTTGGGTGGCATGGACAATGGAGCCTGAACTGGAAGTATTTATTTTCAAAGGTTGATAATGGATGTGTGGTGTATCTGTTTTCTATGATATGATGTCAATTGGTCGATCGTAGTCTGAATCAAAACAATGGGAATGGACAGTACCATCTGAGAGGGTTGATTAGACCTCGATATTTACTCTGAATATGATAGATATTCATTGCAAATAGAATGTGCCATCCTCTACATTTCCTTTCTCATATGGCATTGCCATGTTTATAAGGTATCGTTTCCAACTTCCAATTATCGACATACTTTCTATGAGATATGGTAAAAGGTGTTGATGCAAGCAGTTAAACGCTTGTTGACTTCCAACTATAATTTCATTGAAAAAGTATTGCACAATGTAATGGCACAATGAGTGCACATCAAACTCTGTTTCTATCAAATAGAAAATTGCATTGAACAGACTATCTCCACAAGTAGATGTAATAGTTTTTTCTATGTGCAATCCATGGGAGTGTATATGATGCATAATTCATTTCCAATGTGATTGAAGGTATTTGCAGGTGAGGGACAAGTAAATATCAGGTCCTCCAAGATTGCTTATGTATAATTTTCTATAGAGTAGTGGTTCATAATGACCACTTAGAGGATTGGCATCATGGAACAAGATGCAATATGGATCCCTAGATGTAGATTTGTTGAACAATAGATATCTTTTTTTTCTTGTTAATGACCAAATTCCAATTGATATATTCAGCCACTTGGCCAACCACCGTATACAAAATGTATCTCCCCAAAGTCCCCTCTCATGTGCAGGCATAGTTGCAGATGCAAAAAACTGCATCTTTGAAAAATATGTACTGACATCATGTATACCATGTAATTGGCAAAGTAAATTAGATGCCAATTCGTATTGATATGACTCCAATGCCTCAACGTCGCCATTTTTTAAACAAACCAAGAAATGATCTATCAGTCCATTGTGTAGCTAGGTCGAGGAATAACGAAAAATGAAATAGAACTTGAAATGCATCGAAGAGGCAATCCCCCACAATATACGAGAATGCATCTAATCTAAAAATCCCTTTGTTATGCAATATCTGGTCAATGTTTCCATGTACAATGGAGTCTGTACCTATTTGATAGCATTCAACATCTATTACTTGCTTCATATTTTAAGTTGTGATTTTCAATATGTTTCTTAGTTATGTCTAGATAATATGCAAACAAGTAAAGAGAAAAAAAAACCATAAGTTCAGGATTGCATACCAATTCCACTATGTATCCTTCAACCTTCTTCATCTCAAATTCAATGCTCTGTGGTTTCTATATCATATGAAAAAAAAAAAGCTATAGTGAGCACTGAACCATATAGAAGAGATAATGAAAATCAAAGAACACTATAAATTTGATCAGTACAAAGTCTGAGTATTTAAGATATATAATTTTTGAACTTATTCTAGGTGTGCATCTTATAAGCATTTTGGTAGCCATTGTATATAGATTTATAATCCTATTCATCATTTATTTTTCATCCCCACTCTTCACAAGTCAACACTTAACAGATTTGAAATGACTTGTTGATGTCTCCCACTCAGAAAACTCAAATAGATGGTCTGTCGGATAAACATAAGTGGAAGAACTAGGCATTGTGGAATTTTACCACAGGAACAGAACCAACACATAACACAACTTCTTAAGGTTTCAATTATCTTACAAGATGAAGAAGATATTCTAAGGTGTTTCAATTATCTTAGAATATGAAGAAGATATTCTAAAATTGGGCATTGGGAAACTTAGTCTGAGATAAATAAGTGAATTACCCATTCAGGTTACAAATAATCATTTCTACAAGACGAGGTCCAGATCTGAAAATGGTGATGGAATATGCTTTGGAAGACCCAAATTCCAACATAAAACCAACAACTATATGTGGTTTTTCCTCAGAGAATAAAATATTTCCCTGTCATAACCTACAAAGAAGGGATGGCAAGGTCCTCGTAGATGCTTGCTCTGCAACGAAAATTCTAAATTCGTTTGGCAAATCCCTTTGCATTGCTATTTTCAAAAGAATATTTATGGTATGATGTCTAGGACATGAAATTCAACATATGTGATTGGAAGGGGACAACCTGAAAATGAATGCACTAAACATATGGTTTTTCAGGAACATAAATAAGATGATAACATCCCATTTCCTTTTCTATATGTCACTATGGTTGTGATAGAGGCGAGTTATGTATCCATCATTGAAATTCAAAGGCGACAAGCTTTCTTGTTCAACACTTTTTAGGAATAGAAATACACTCTTATTTCTCTGGTCCCGTTAGTCACATATAAGGATGTTATGCAAGAGGATTTTCACTCAGGTATTATTTCAGGTTTTTTTTTTTTACATTTATTTTGATTTTCAACACTTCCCAGTATTGAAAATTCTTACTTGCAAACTACAAATAGTAAATGACAAACAACGAATAGTAATGAAAACATCTCACTAAAACTTACTCGTGAATGGGGAATGACATAAGAACAGTTCCAACATCTCACTGAAAGTTACTCATGAATGGGGAACGACATAAGAACAGTTCCAATTGCAGGTGTAGAATCTGAGCCTTGCAAACTGCAACAATAGGTGCAACTATGGATGCAGGACACCAACCTTGCAAAGTTGAAGCAAACAAGGGTGCATGATCTCAACCATGCAAAGTGAAAGAACAGGTCAAACTGCGAGTGCAAGACTTCAACCTTGCAAAGTTGAAGCAAACAAGAGAAATAAACAAATATTAAACCAGTGAACAAGAACCAAGAGGTCCAACTGCAGTTGTAGGACCTCAACTTTGCAAATTTGAAGCAAACAACAATAATAAGCATCCAACGAACCAACGAGAAAGCAACAACTAGTGAACCAGTAATGTCGGTGGAGAACAATATTGCCCAAATTCACTGCAGACAAGATTGTATCTAAAAATCAGAGGAAAATGTATTGTAACAGGCCTTTTAAGTAAACATTTAAGGTTGTGAGGCGTATTAGGCAAACATTTAAGGTTGTCAGGATTGTTCAAGCGCCTCACGCTATGTAAACATTTAAAAAAGAATGCAGTGTGGAAGGCATGTTTACGTACCTAATAATAATAAAAATGTCTCTTTAAGTACTTAATAATAATAAAAAATAACACTAATAATAGTTTGAACAATAGAGACTATGCAAAAAATTAATAGTCAAAGGACAAACTAATATGAAGTCAACTATTAATAAAACTGATTGTCGATGCTCAAAACTTTGGATATCTAAACATTTAAATAAAAATAATAAAAATTCAAAAAGACTATACATGATCACAACTTTGGATATGTTAACATTTAAAACATTAGGAATAGCGAAGTTGGCAATAAGACTTCAAACCTATTCTCCAATGAAATCATGACATATAAGATTTTTTTTATTATATAAAAAATAATATTTTAGTTCTCTAGTTCGAACAATAGAGATTATGCAAAAAAATTCGGTCAAAAGACAAACTAGAATTCAACTAATTGTCGATTGCTATAGTCCCTCTACGTCTTTGACATGGAATAATAAGTAATTTGGATCAACAAATTTCAACAAGCCAAAGCTCAACCAACCCACATAGCATGCGTAATATCTACTGAGAGGAATTTTGGACCAAAATGAATGGAAAGAGGCCAATGAAAGACTGAAAATGAGCCATTATCGTTGAAAGTGGGATGATAGAGTTGTAAACGTCTCTCAACGAGTATAATATTTCCTTGATGTCCTTTCCTACTGTATGACTTGACTTGGTGGTAGACGAACCATAACTTGTATCCTCCAATTAATAATGAATGGTGATATCCCTCCCCGTCAAGTAGTTGTTATTCATATAATCCCCATATTTTCATGTATTTTTATGATCAATAATTTGACACTCCTTTCTTTATTCTTATATGCTTATGGATGTGATGTTCACCATGGTTGGGTGGGTAGAAATAGTTTCAAACAAAGGTTTGGGGTAGGTTCATGCTTTTCCTACAATAAGGGAGGTATTAATGAAGGAACTGACCATTGATCCATAAGGATGGATCCCCTCCCTCTTTGATGTATGACATGAGTGGTGATTATAAGCCTCTTAACATGGATTTTTCTAGAGTGGTGATTATAAGCCTCTTAACATGGATTTTTCTAAGGTGGCCCAATCTTTCAAGGCTAAAGGAAGCTGATCTATGACATGAGTGGTGATTATAACCCTCATAACATGGATTTTTCTAAGGTGGCCCCATATTTTAAGGCTAATGGAAGTTGAGATTGTTACAACTACAACCTTAGCTCACTCGAGTTTTCTGCAGTAGACACATGTTGAGAAAAAAATCATATTTATAAATAAGATGCATTTAATGAAACGTTCTTAATTCTCATTGAAAAGCAATTGAGTTTCTTCTTCAACCTCTAGAACTCACAAAGAATTTAATTATGTTGTTGTAGAAATGGTAACATAATATTTTTTTAGCTAGTTTTTTCATGTGTGAATGGGAGTCTCTATGCCAAGCTTTGGTAAAAATATACTACAACTTATGGCTCCATACTATTTTTCAGAGCCACCGAGATTTTGGGCATCTAAATCTGCCATATCCACTCGCTTCATAAAAAACAATGATTACAATGCCAATCCCTCTACAATGAAACTTTTAATTAATATTTAATAAATTAATCTTACAATAAATAAATATATTTTAAAATAATATTAAAACAAAAAATTCCATTGACTAACATTAAACATTTGAAATTGAAATATAGTAAAATATCTCATTAAACATTAAAATATAATGAAAATATAATTAAAATATTAAAATATAATAAAAATACTTTAATTAATATTTAAATTAATATACATCCAACACAAACTCTTATTACTATATACCATGCCTTTCGATAAATATAATAACAATAACAATATCCAAAAATAACATATACATGATACACTAAAAGACCATTGTAATATGCTCGAAGGCTTTATAAAGGGCTGTTAGAATCTCGAGGTCGGTCATGTGAATGTGGTGAAATTCAAATTTAAGTCAAAGTATTTTGTTTTAGGTCATTAATCGCAAGCAAGTTAGGTTGTTCCATCTTCATATCGAGTAAGTTAATTTTTTAATTAATGGATTTTCTTTCCATTCATTAATCTTTGACAAAAAGATTTTCCTCAATATATAGTGAGGAATTATATGTATTAATTTGATATGTATGTTTGTTTCCTAATATTGCAATAAATATGATTGAATGATGTTGTATTCAACAATAAGATTGAATTCTATTTTAATTAATTGATTTGTTTTCCACTCATTAATTTTTGATAAAATATTTCTTTCTAATGCATAGTGAGAAATTAAGATTGAATGATATTGTAATCAACAAGATTGAATGATGTCGTATTCAACAATAAGATTGAATGATGTCTTATTCAATAATAAGATTGAATTCCATTTTAATTAATTCATTTTTTTTCCATTCATTAATCTTTGACAAAAGATTATTTTCCAATGCATAGTGAGGAATTATATGTATTAACTTATGCATGTTTGTCTCCTAACAGGACAATCAACAAGATTGAATGATGTTGTAATCAACATAATTGAATGATGTCCTATTTAACAATAAGATTGAATTCTATTTTAATTAATTGATTTTTTTTCCATTCATTAATCTTTGACAAAAGATTATTTTCCAATGTATACTGAGGAATTATATGTATTAACTTGATATGCATACTTGTCTCCTGACACCACAATCAACAAGATTGAATGATGTCGTATTCAACAATAAAATTGAATTCTACCTCTACTACAAAGGAAAAACCACCTTTTGAAATCATTTGTTTTCCATTTATAAGAAAGCTAAATGACTAAAAATTATAGAACACATTTTTTTTATTTGACACACTTCAATCACACCAACTCACACAAGCAACATGCACATTGATATTGATACTATGTTACACTAATTTATAATAAAATATTAATTTAAAATAATTAAAAACTAACTACCATTGATATGTTATTTATATGTAAACACATGAATACATCTTTATAATCTGCACACTAAAATAGATTTAAACATTTGTAATAAAATATTAGTTTTAAAAAAATAATTAAAAAAATATCATTAGTACATCATATACCACCACTATCCCTTAAGGTAACAATAACACCATGCAAACCATAGAAACGTGCAGTCAAGTTAGGTTGCACTAATTTGTATTCAAATATCGATTTAAAATGCAAACCATAGATACGTGTGCACTGAAGTTAGGTTGCACTAATTTATATTCAAATATCGATTTAAAATGCAAACCATAGAAACGTGTAGTGAAGTTAGGTTGCACTAATTTGTATTCAAATATCGATTTAAAATAGGGCATTGATGGATTTTGATATAGGGAACTTCCAAATAGGTTTAAATATTTGTTAATTAATATTAATTTAAAAAATATATTCATGTTTCTTTGCCATCCTAGTATGATAAGACCAATAACACAGTGCACACTACATACACATGCACCAATGGTTACGCTAATTTGTAATAACATATTGATTTAAAATAATTATATAAAAAATATTATAAAATATTGATTTAAAATAATTATATAATTTTTTTTTGTTTATTTGTCATTTGGTTACGCTAATTTATAATAAAATATTGATTTAAAATAATTATATAAAAAAATTTATTGTTTATTTGTAATTTACTTGTGTATGCATTGGCGTGTAATCATACAAGGAACATTGAAATAGGTTTAAATATTTTGTAATAAAATATCATTTAAAATTAAAAAAATACTAGTGCACCATGTATGTGAGCTCTCACTAATGGATATGGATATTAGGTGCACTATGTTATGTTAGGGTTAACTTTTTTTTCCAAACTATAATTTCTTTTATAATTAGCCCATTGTGTAATGTAACCATTTTGTCAAAGTTTTTGTTTCCTTCATTTCTATAATGGATTTGGTTTGTCTTGATATTTAGTTTTTATTTGTATTTTGATATGGTAAATTGATCGTTATCTTTTAATTTATATTTTTAGTGATGCTTTTACAAGATGCATTTTTAGAAATGTTGTAAACTATAAAGAGTATATAATTAAATTGAATAAATTAAATTTTCTCGTTTATAGAGGTATATATACCCTACTCTCCTCTAAATTTGAATTTGTCATTTCTTAGGAGGAAACACATGTTCTTAACCATTAGGTCCACTTAGGTTGTATATAATAATCGCCCAACAATTTGACAGGTAAAGTCGACATAGGTATACATACCCTACCCCCCTCTAAATTTGAACTTGTGACGTCTTAGGAGGAAATAGATGTTCTTAACCATTAGGGTCACTCATGTTGTATATATATGCATAGCATACATTTTCTAATAATATTAAAAGAACATATCGAACTAATTAATGTGAATAATATTAAATAAGAGCATATATATATATATATATATATAAAAACTAAAATTGATAGATTTGTATTATAAAAAAAAGTGTAAATAAATTAATAGTGAAAAGTACATACAATATGAAGTTGAGTAGTTGATTACATAACAAAAAGTAGAGCATGTCAAAAATTAGATCTAAGACTTCAAAAATCTCAGCATATAGCATATAGGTGAAGATTATGATGATAAGTGTAAAACTTGCAAACTAATCTTAATATCTTATTATTTTAAAATACATTATCAAAAATTAAAATACACTGTGTGAAGAGTTTCATCCTGAATGTTTTGCTGCTCGTTCTATCCCACTATTCTCAATAAGTGACTGATCTAGACTACTCACTACAACTTGTTGAGTACTCACTAAGACAACAAAGAGTACTAAGATACCTGGTATGCCATAACAATGTTTTTCCATGGAGGTGACTATATGACTGAGACAATCTAATTTAGCATCTAAGGACAAATTTCTTTTGGTCTAATTCAACAATGTTAGTCTAATAATCGTAATGTTTTAAAAGTATAAATAAATCATTTTAGAAATTAGTTTATTCTAGCATATTTGTCAATTGAATATTCACTTTAATATGTAAAGGACACATATCATACTCATACTCATATGAGTTTGGTTTTTCTCCTAGAGTTTAGCATAGAGTTTAGGATATATAAACTAGCTCTTTTTCAAGTGAGGTACATAGGATTTATGCCCTCACTATCTTTGTAACGTTTTTTCCCTTATTTAATAAAATTAGGTGTTTGAGGACACTTTGTCAACATTGGTATTAGAGCCATGTTGAAAAGTGTTGAAAGACAATTTGATCCGGATTTATGAGTGAAACGAAATGAATAACAAAGTGAATACAATAACATAGAGATACAAAGAACAACAACATATATCCAATGAACAATAACTTCTATTGAATAAATAAAATAGGCTGAAACTATAAAACATCATAACTGGAAACAACTTGCTCGAATGGTGGTAGCTATCTTTGAGAAGAGATGTGGATGCTATGTGCATCCGTCTGAGCATAATGATTACAATGAGACTCTAGAGGCCTTTTTAACATTACTCATGAATGCCAAAACCCTAGACATACAAAAACCTAACCCTAGGAGATGAAATGCCAAAAGTTGTGTGGGCCCTGATGGGTAAGTTGGTACCTCAACTTCTCGGGGTTGTAACTTTTGGATACAACCTCCATTTTAGGCACGTGATAGCCCGCTGGAAAGGTATTTTTTTAGAAATACACATTATTCCATCAAAATCTGACTATGTCTACAGTTTGAATGCGACAAGAAGAAGAAAACATTGTTTAGGGCCCCAAAACGACCCTGGAAGTACAAAAAGATGTACTGACATGAAAAATTCCAAAATAAGCTAGTTGGATTAGCTGGGTGACCACTAATCTCCACCTGGAAGCTGTGTAGGGATTCAGATAGCCCCATAATTATAGAACCCACAATTACAAAGAATTACAGAAGAACGTGTCGAACTAAAAACTATCAAGAGGATCCAATTGGAATAGGTGGGTGGCCACCAATATCCACCTAGATCAGTCCTCTCCCCTTAGGAAGCAATGGTCTCCATTTCTTTGAGTTCCCCCATCAGGTGAGGAAATTTCTGTTGAATTTGGATTTGAGTGAGCCACTTGCCTTGGTGCAAGAGTTGCCCTATCTTGACAACCCAATAAAGTTGGATCCTCTGTTAGCGAGTGCCCTTGACCCGTGTTTACACTATTTGATCAGTGGATACTTACTCCATGCAGTCAGGGTTGAGCTATGTTGGTGTTAATTGTTTTGCAATCTTTGAGGTGTCTAATAATGGTGGAAAATATGGTCGGAGGAGGTCCACATTGAACATTTGGTGCAAGCCAAGGAAGGGGAGAATGTTGAGCTCAAAACATTGTCACCCACATTCTTGGTGATAATGTAAGGCCCATAGCGAAGTGGACAAAGCTTCTGATGGGACCCTACAAGGTGTTATTTCTACAAATGTAACCGGACCTTATCCCCTACCTAAAACTTGTCTAATACTTGGTGTTGATCATGGTGTTGCTTGTACTTAGCATTGGCTTTCTGTTAAATCTCATGGACCTGTTGGAGGATGTGTTGAATCCGCTCAATGAATATGGTGGCTTTGTCGGCCTCAAACTAAACATGGGAAGAATATGTCTGTGTGGTTGAAAGAGGTAGTGCAACATCAATGGGAACCAAGGGTTGGAATTCCAACCGCACTTGGAAGGTGCTATGGTCGATGGAGCTATGGAGAGCCATGTTGTAGCTGTGTTGAACATAAGGAATACTCACATCCCATGTAAACCAATGCTTAGAGTTATACATGCACAGTATGTGCACAATCATCTGACTGATGACCTATGTTTGGCCATCGGTTTGAGGGTGAAAGGAAGTTTATTTAGTGAGCTTGGTGTCCAATAGTGACCAGAGACTCGACCAAAATGTGTTGAGGATCCTGTTGTCCTGATTGGAGATGATGGTTTGTGCTATCCCAAAATGGACCCAGACTCGTTCGAAGAAGAGATTGGAAGTATTTGTCATTGTGATTCTCTTATTACAGGATGTGAGAATGAACATCTTTGAAAACTGATCAACCACCACAAATAAGAAATCATTTCCTTACTTGGTGGACGAAAGGCTAGACATGTAATTGTTGGCATGTTTACAGGCAGTGTGCACTTGTCATTGATGGAAAGAAAAATGATGGCAAGTGGGAAAACAAAGAAGAACAACATCAACGATGGAAAAAAAGAAAAACAACTACGAGACCCTTAGGAGAAGGTTCAGAGGCCAAAACCTTTGAATACTTAGAAAAAATTCTAAGTCGAAAGAAATCGTAAGCTCAGGAGGAGGAGTGACTGTGGCCATTAGATCAGTGTCCAGTCAGGAGGAGCACGCAGAAGAGCAGAACAAATCTCAGTAGTTGGATTTGAGCGTGAAGGATCAATAGTTGTTGGATCCAGAGATAAATGCACGAAGGTTAATCCTTTTATGAGCATAGGAGAGTGGACTTATCAAAGTCCTGAAGTCCCAAAGTAAGCAGGGACCATCCATCGTCAAGATTGATAAGTGGCACATGATCCTCAACTCCGGAGAAAATCACTTCGACGATTTTTTAGTTTGAGACTTGAAAAACCCGAAATCCGAAGAGACGGAGAGTCGAAGTATACAATATTCATCTGATCAGTTTGAAGTGGAAGGACATGATAAGCTAGAAAAGCAGCATCACAGAGAGATCGAGTCGTTGATCTGATAACATGATCGACAAACAACGTTTAGTTCGGGTCTAAAAGTTGTGAGGAGGTTATTGTTCGGGGGTTCTCACTTCGGAAGAATTGATGACTTGAAAAGTAGAGCTACCCAAAGTCCCGAAGGCTGAAGTCTTGAAGTGAATGAATATCCATGTCAGCAAGACTACGTCAGCAAGGACATGTGGTGCAATTAGACGATGACAAGTGTCAAGTTGTTGGCATTTCAGATATGTGAAAATCACAAATACGAGTGACACGTGGTAGCTACTAGGGTCATGACACGTCATCAAGTGACGTCACTACGGGAGTTTTACTTCGGGAGATTTTCCACCAGCACTTGCAAAAAGTTCCAAAGTCCCGAAGTGGTTTGGGGTCATCCATCGTTGAGGAGGATAGGTGGCATGATATCCACAACTTCAGAAGTTTTGTGGATAGGGAGAATCTGAAAATCGCTCAAGACAAATCTCGACCTTTGATCGTCAAGGGGAGTATGTGTCAGCTGATCTGAGATTTCGGAGAAATATCACTTAAGGATTTCTAGTTGAGATTTGAGAATTTCGAACCCCGAATACCTGAAAAGATCATGACTGTTGATTTGAAATGGACACGCGTCAGTAGATTGTCAGATCTGGGGGAAAAGCAAAGGAAGGTTGAAAGGTTGGAAAGTTGAGATTCCAGAACCTCGAATACCCGAAGGGATTGTGACCGTCAATCCAAAAGGGACATGCATCATTGGATCATGGACTCTGGGTGAAATGCTCCAGGAGCAAGCGAAGTTTGAGAATTGAAACTCCCGAAGCCCGAAAGGAGAAATCGATCTCGTCCATTGGTTTGGAGGGCCACATGTCACCTGATTGTTGAGACTAAGGATTGTGCATGGAAAAAGGAAAGAAGGCAGAGGAATCGATTGAAGAGGACATATGTTAGTAGATCTTCCATTCCGGAAGATATCCAGTCAATAGCAACAGGGTTTGAGATTTGAAACTTCCGGAGCTCGGATCACGAAGTAAATCTCACCCGTTGATGTAGGAAGGTGAGATCTGGTCTGCAGACCTAAGAGGACAGATCTGAACTGTCCATTTAGGATCACCATCGAGATCATGAGATTGATATTCATGCTCCATTGCAGGGCTAGAACATGCTCAGGTCTTAATGTTTCGTGAGAGGTCCGCAATTGGAAACACAGTTTAGGAGAAAGGATGCGTGGAGGCTCGCAGTGAATTGCGTGGAGAAAAGTGTGTTTCCCTCAAATTGCCTTTGGAAACACCCACAATCGCATGGTCACATGAAGCTCATAACCCAAGGTCATATCGAGAAATGGAGCCAGCGCTCACTTGACAAAAATAAAGAAGCACCTTTTCAATAGGCATTTGGTCACCACAAATGGTCACGTGAAAGGAAGGGGGTTAGCAATAAAATCTAGTGCCTGCTGTGAAGTTTTTTCTCAGGAAGGTAAAAGGTGCTAAAGGAACGAGTGCACAAAATTTCTCTTTGTAAATTCCAGAGAATTCGTCAATATTGAGTGTGATCGCCAGAGGAGCTGAAGAGTCTCGAGGTAACTTCCAGTGAAGTGAAGATTCATCATTTAAAAAATTGACAGATGGAAATGCGTCAAAGACTGTAATTGTCAAAGAAGCCAAACAATCTCAGGATAATGGCCACTAATGAAGAACAGTCTCAGGATGATCGCTAGAGAGGATGAAGAGTTGAGTGTATCCCTTGGTAGAGGACCTGGCATGATAAATATGCGTAGAACAGAGAAGAGAATGTTGTTGTTGTTGAGTGTGATTCATGCAAGTAGAAGCATGATGTGTGCAGCAGCTGAAATGCACAGAAGAGGCATAGCGCATATAATGGACATGGTGCATAGAGCATGAAAGGAAGAATAACATAAAGCGCAAGAGATGAGAGCAGAGAGACACTAATGCGAGAAGAGCGAAGAAATGTAGCAGAACAATGATGAGACTGGTCAGCCATAGATAAATGATGTATCACTGTGATAAATTAAAGTAAAGAAAAGATTTATATTTCGGGGTGGTAGGGAAGTGCTAGGGAGGGTTGGTGTCCCCAGAGTTTCAAGTGGGTTCTTGAACAAAGGGAGTTGTAGCTTCCATCTGGTTGTAGCTAGAAAAACCACGGTGGCAGGGTGGTGAAAGGGAGAAATATTGTTCTCTGTTATACAAGTTGGTGCCTGTGTGAGTGGAAGTTGGTGCTTCCATTGAGTTGGTGCTGGAACACTTAGGGAGTTGGTGCTTCCTTCTAGTGGGTGCTAGAAAAACCAGAGAGTTGGTGATCTCAACAAGTTTCTGCTTGTAAAACAGAGGTTGCAACCTCAAGAAGAGTTGGAGCTCATAAGAATGATAATGTATAGAAAATAAATATTACTTATCATATCAAGAAGAATATTTTTTTCCCTTTATGGGTTTCCTCAGGAAATATCCGTCTCTGTATATTTCATGTGTTTGATTGATCTTGAATATTCTATTGCTCACTTCCTTGCCAGACAGGTTCATCCCAAAGGCCTCTGATATAGAAGAACTTAATGATATAAAGCCTATGTCTATTCAACAACTCCTAGGAACTATGACTACCTATGAAATGATAAAGATAAACCCACCTCTAGAGAAGCATCATTTATAGCATATAAGAGTGAGGATTATGAGCCTAATGAAATTGAAGCAAAATTTGTGAGAATACTAAAGAAAGGATCAGGCATGTACCAAGGCAAATTTCCCTTCAAATGTTTTAACTGTGGAAATATAGGTCACTTTGATCTAAGTGTCCACACAAGAAACATGATCAGAATTCTGAAGGTGAAAATAAGTACAAACCCAAGAGATTTGGTAAAAAGAAAATTCTATGTGTAAACAATGATGACTCTTCAGAAGACATAGATAGTGACTCTTCCTGTGAAGATAAGATTAATGACTTTATGCTTATGGACAAAGAGGATTATGATAATAAAGGCACATGAAGTGATTTTGATGATGAAGAAGCTGTGGTTGACTTGGAAGGAGAACTGATCAATGCTCTAGAAGAAATTGCTAGACTCAGATCTAAGAAGAAAAAGAAAAAAACATTGTTGATATAGTTCGAGAAAGACAATAAAGGACCTGATGAAGACTTTTCCCTACTAAAAGTGGAATTAGAAGAGGCAAAGAAAATAGAGGACATTCTGAAACAACAACTATCAGAAAAGAAGGCAAGATGTGAAGCCTTGGAAGAAGAGGTAGTAAAAACCAGAAAAGAGATGAAGAAGTTTAAAACATTGTATATCCAAAATATTCCAAGCATTAAAGCCACAACAGAACTTAACGACATTCTGAGAAAACAAAGATCTCCTTTGTTGAAGACTAGTTTAGGTTATGTAAATGGTTCAAGCAACAAACAACTAGAAAGCAAATAGCCAGTAAAGATGATTAAGTTCCAAGTCAGCAAACAATCAGACCATGAGAGTACTCTGTCACCAAAATCTAATAAAGACAAGATGATCCTTGATAAAAAGAAAAGATATCAGAAGATGGAGCAACAAATTCCAAGAAGAAGGCCATCCTTTAAGTACCAAATTTCTTTCATGGATACTATTTTTATTGTTCTAATTTTGGTCATAAGATTGTAAATTGTCAAATTAAGTTTAGAGACATGGAACTAAGGAGGTCAAGAAATAAAAAATCTTTAAAACATAGAACTAAGAATCCAATGAATAGAAAACATAGCACCAATCACTTTGACCTACTGAATAATGAGATCGAATGTTATAACTGTCATAACTTCGGCCACAAAGCTACAAACTTCCATATGAAGAAGTACAAGGCAGATCCAAGGATAAATCCTTTACCTAGAAATGCCAACACATGGAAAAAGAAATATAGTGAAAAATGTGGTCTAGTAACTTCAACTCAAAAAAAAAAATACCCCTAGTATATAGACAATGGATGTTCCAAGCACATGATTGGAGACAAGGATAAGTTTCTGTCTATAAGTAAAAGAAAAACAAGAAATGTAACCTTTGGAAATGATGAACCAGTTAAAATCAAGGGTAAAGGGATCGTGAGTTTGAGTAACGGTAAAGGAAAATCCCAATATGTTCTTATTGTAGATGGGATAAAACATAATTTCCTCAGCGTAAGTCAAATGTGTGACAGAGGATGTGAAGTGGTGTTCACTTCCAAGGATTGTATGATAAAATCTGTAAATTCAGGTCTAGTGGTGGCTAAAGGCATAAGGACATAAAATAATGTATATGTGATGAAGGAAGATAAAGAAGAGTGTCATCTAAATAAACATGATGAAATCTAGTTATGGCATAGGAGACTTTGACATCTAAACTTTGACCACTTAATCAAGCTCAAAAATCTTGAGGCAGTAAAAGATCTTCCAAGAATATCAAAGCCACAAGAATCTGTGTAAACCCTTCCAAGTAGGAAAGCTAACCAGGACACAGTTTAAATCCAAGAGTTCTTCTTCAACAGAGAAACCACTCCAATTAGTTCATATGGATTTATGTGGACCATCAATACAGGAAGGCACAGGGAAGGAAAACTACTTTATGTTGATCATTGATGATTACTCCAGACTTATTTGGGTTGATTTTCTCAAAGAAAAAGTTGAAGCATTTAAGAAATTTAAAGTATTTAAGGCTTTAACTGAGAATCAAACAAGAAAGAGGTTAAAGGCAGTAAGATCAGACAGAGGAGGATAATTTATGTCAATTGATTTCAAGGAATTCTGTGAAAAACATGGGATCAAGAGAGAATACACAATCCTAGGAGCTCCACAACAAAATGGAGTACTTGAGAGGAAAAACAAAACAGTTCAACAAATGGCCAGGTCAATGGTGAATGAGAAGAACATTGGTCAAACTTATTGGGTAGAAGCAATACACACAACAATCCATATTCTTAACAAAGCCCACCTCAGACCACATAGTGACAAGACACCTTATGAACTGTGGTATGGAAGACCTCCTTCAATCAAACACTTCAAAGTATTTGGGAGTAAGTGATACATAAAGAATAATAATGAAAACCTTGGCAAGTATGATGACAGGGACAATGAAGGTATCTTCTTAGGATATGCTACCAATAGTAAAGGATATATATGATTTAATGAAAGATTGCACAAATTAGTTGATTGCATTGATTTAAAGGTTGATGAAGGAGTTCCAGTGAGAGGGGTGAGAAATATTGAGTCTACTATAGAGGACACAACTGAAACTGAAGATGAGCAGGTCCAAGAATCAGATAGAGAAGAGAGACCCAGACAAGAAGAGTCAGGACAACAATCAACATTAAATCCTTCCTCTAGAATTAATCAAAAGAATCATCCTGAAATTCAGATAATTGGTGAGAAAGACAAAGGTGTACAAACTAGGAGAAGGATAAACAAAGACACCGAGCAATCACATATGGCCTTCATATCCAGTGAAGATGTAAATTGGTTAAAATCAATGAATGAGGAATTGGACCAAATTGAAACGAATGACACTTGGGAACTCATTCCTAGGCCAACAAATAAACATGTAATAGGATCCAAATGGGTCTACAAAATTAAGATGAATGAGAAAGGAAATATTGTAAGAAATAAGGCTAGATTGGTCTTCAAAGGATATGCTCAAATAGAGGGACTAAACATTGTTGAAACATTTGTTCCTATAGAAATATTAGAAGCTATTAGAATGTTTCTTGCCTGATCTTTTCATAAATAGTTTAAAGTATATCAAATGGATGTCAAGTCATATTTTCTAAATGTAGATCTAAAAGAAGAAGTCTATATGGAAGAACCAGAGGGGTTCCAACTGTCAGATAACCCTGACTTTGTCTGTAAGTTGAAGAAAGCCTTATATGGGTTGAAACAAGCTCCTCGTGCCTGGTATTACAGACTGGATAAGTATCTTCAAGACAAAGGGTTCAAGAGAGGAACAATTGACAAAAATCTATATATAAAAAAAAGGGTAATGATTTTCTCATCGTGCTCATATATGTAGATGACATCATGTTCAGAAGCAATAATGCTTCATTGGTAAAATCATTTGCCTCTTCCATGCAGTCTGAATTTGAAGTGTCTATGATAGGGGAACTGCCATTTTTTCTTGGTCTGCAAATTACTCAGAGGTATGAAGGATTGTTTCTTTCTCAGGAGATATATCTAAGAGAAATGTTGAAAAGGTTTCAAATGGAATATTCTACACCTATGAGCACACCTATGGTCACTGGATGCAAGTTAAGAAAGGATGATGACTCACTTGATGTTGATCAAAGTTCCTATAGGTCTATGATAGACAACCTATTGTATATCATAGCATCCCGTCCAGACATAATGCGTGCTATTGGAATGGTAGGAAGGTATCAGGTTGCACCTAAACAGATTCATTTGTTAGCTATCAAAAGAATATTTAGATACTTGAAAGGAACAATGAACTATGGCCTATGGTATCCTAGGAATAAAAAAATTCAACTGTCAGTCTATTCAGATGCTGATTGGGCTAACTGCGTGGATGAAAGAAAACACATGAGTGGAGGTGCATTCGTCTTAGGAGATTATCTTGTATCATGGTTGAGAAAGAAGAAAGGTTCCATTTCCTTATCAACTATAGAAGCTGAATACATTGCAACTGCCACTTTCTGTACCCAAGTTGCAAGATACCAGATATATAAAATATGCAGAACAAAAACGAAATGCTAGAAATGACAGAATAACAGTAAAATATCCAGCATAATCTTCACAATACACAGAAATGATATACGAAATAGCAACAGAAATAGCACTTTGAATCA
>ML785425.1:750214-794855 GCA_009831015.1 Picea engelmannii
AACATATCATCTAAGAGCTCAAAGATATTACACAGATCTACTATACAAAGCTAAGGAAACCGACAGAACAACCTATTGGGCTAATATCCACAAGAGATGGAAAGTTTCCTCAGAAGATCATTCAAGCCATGCTTTATGAGGTGATATGGTTTTTAGGGATGTCCAGTCATAGTAAGACCAAGGGCAGGTGTTGTCTGTGGGTGCCTTTGTAGGAGGTGAGTTGTACCTGTCATGGATGCATTTTTTCCAAGCCCTTTATTACCTTCATTTTTCTTTTATTTCTTTTCTTTCTCTTTTAATTCAAGGTCTGACCAAAGGACATTGCCTTGGCTTGGTGGCCAGAGCTGACAACGTTACCCACAGGTATCTTCGCAGAAATGATAAGGTTGGCTTGTGATGAGACCCCCTTTCCTTTGGCCATGCAACCAAAGGTCACTGCCCTGGCTTGGTGACCAGATAGTAGAAATGTCATACTGTTTGATACCTATGAACATAATGTGTCGGCTCGGGATGAGACCTCCCATCCTCATGGTTAGGTCTTTTTTTTTTATCATTTTTCTTAGGGTCCCTTAGTTTCTTATCGAGAGGCCTTTTATTGCCTTCTTGGGGATCCCCTGGGAGAAGCATCTCTAGGTTTTATTTCCTATGGATTTTATCTTTTACCAGCTACTTTTATCCCCTGGGCCTTTAGATCCTTCTTCCCACACGACAAAGTGTAACCCTCAAAGGTCATCCTAATGGCCAGACTAAGGGAATGGGATGGATGAGCGGGGTATAAGATGTAAATATGATAAGATGGTGGGAGCGGACGATGGATTTGCAAATCCCCCTTGGTGGCTAACCAAAACCCATGAATACAAGCTTGCTAAGTCACCCAATCAATCACCCCAACAATGTTCAAGTGGATTAGTGTAAGATCCAAGTAGTCATTTGAAATGAAAGAAACCTAATGCATATATAAGAAGGTTATAACGATCAAAGATGACACATACCATGATACCTCAGACCAATTACCTCATGTAGAAAGAGTCCTCTCCGATGCAGGCCCAGGCCGATGGTGATGGAAACTGCTACTGCTGACAGGACAAATCTGATGAAGCAGAAGAAAGATGGGCCCTCCAGGGCCATGCTCAAGTCAATCCCTCTCTCGATAATCCATGTCTAGGAACTGTGGGCCTCGAGACATGATCTCCTAGTTATCCCTAGATATCGGGGATAACATCTGGCTCCAACTTGGGGACATGTGCTAACTGTAGAGCGCATGAGAACCTCATCAATCTCTGGCATAAACCTGTATACCTTCTCACACTTGACAAGAAAGCATTAGAGAAAAAGGTGGGGTGGTATTTCCACCCCGCAAAATATAACATGTGCATACAAGGCAATCATAAATGCAAATAGAAAGTAAAAGACTTACCTGTACTTACCTTTTGGCTGCATGTTGGTGTAATCAAACAACCAATGAAGCCAATTCAGTAACATCCCTTGATACCTGCCTTTGTGCTTCATCATAAACCAAAACAGGCACAAAAAATTTGTGAGTTAGAACATATATCACATCACCAGGAATCTCAAAGTCTGACTCATGGAGGCGGGTGGGAGGGACAAAATCCTTCCAAGTCCATCTCTGAGAAAAACACTCAATCCTATCCAAGAAAGGGTCATGAAAAATACAAGGTTCATAAAACCGACTCAAAGGGCCTATAAACTGGTTACCTAGGACATCCTCATGCTCCAGAGTCAAGGAAAGAATTGACAAAGGTTTAATAGACGACTGACAAATTATCAAGGGAAAGTTGAAAAACTGATTGGAGCCATAATTACCCAACCAACCCTTGGAGTCTAGGGTTTTCCCAAGAGGAAACTCAACATTGAAAAGGTATTTCCCAACTACACCTTTAATGGAAAAGCAAGGCAAAGTAATAACAGGTAGTTGGGGCGAAAAATAATGAGAAACCTTCTTGAGGCAAACAATATCCTTACTTGTTTTAAAATCTGAGCATAGCGGTGGTTGGCAATCATCTTCATGAAAAGAATCCAAATGCTCAGAAGGGTACTCATAAAAAATCTCAAGGTAAGACTGAAAATAATCAGAGGAAAAAGGTATTAGGTCATCCTTGGTTTTTTGAAAGGTACAAGTAAAAACCTCATCTCCGTGTTGCCATTGTTCGGAAGAAATCTGCAGTGACAAATGCAAGGGAAACAACTGGAAATGGCCCTCAATGTCATAAATGGGATCTAGGTCATAACCAACTATATCCCACCTACGTCTCCCAACATGTATGAACTCATCAATATTATCAACAGTGTCACTATCTGTGTCATAGCATGCAAGATTTGTAAAATTTAAAAATTCATCCTCCTCCTCCTTTTCATCACAAGGTAAAGCATCATCAAAATTTAGGATAGGAGGGTAACTCACTGTTTCTTCCTGTGTAGGGATTTCGATGACTTTGGTGTTTTCAACATGCGTTATTGCTTTATCGTCATGAATTGCTTCTTTGTCTTTGATTGCACAGTAAGGAACATCCACTTCGTCCAAGGCTTCCATTTCCTCCTCACTCTCTGAATCATGAAACAAGGTGTCATTGGAATCCATAGAAGAAAAACAACTAACCTCATCTTCCTTTTGTTGTGTAGGAGAAAAGGGCTCTTGGATTGCTTCATCAGAGGGAGGCACACACATTGATACTTCATCATTTTGCTCAGATTCTGTCTCCTCGTCCATGTCTTCAATTGTCTCATGTTGAATGATGGTCTGCTTCCGTTCTTCTTGGAAATCATCAACAAGGTTTTCATGGGAATACAAACTTTCCATAGTAAGAGTACCTGAGGTGAAGAGGTCCTTCATCCTTGATGAGAAGATGTTATGTTGAATTTATTTAGCCATGCCATAAGCTTCATCGAGCGCCTTTGGGGCCTTTTTACGGAGGGGCAAACCTAGGTGTGCCAACATCGCATGGGTATAAAGATGGACAACATACTCTCTTTCAGGGAGATGGCTTGCCGTAATTTGATATAGAGTACCCTCAAACCTACTCTGGAAGTCAAGTAGGGTTTCATTCTCAGTTTGTTTTATATGTTCAAAATTTGTCAGAAGTACTGGGATATCTTCTAACTGAATGCCCCATCTTTCAAGAAAGACTTCTTCCAACTGGTCCATAGAGGTGATGCTAGCATTAGGAAGGTTATCATACCACTTTTTATCATTTCCATGAAGAGTGTTTGAAAAAAGTTTCATCACTACATCTTCGGCATCATCATCAATAGGGTTGAGCACAAATTAAGAATAAAATTCCCTCATATGAAATTCAGCTCTTTCCCCATTGCCACCAGTGAATTTAGGGAACCATCTCTTGGAAATAGGGGGCATTTGTCTTGGGTATCCTAGGATTTTGCTCATGTTTGAAGGTTTATAGCTCCCGGGATCCCATTGTGAAGTCATTGCTGGCTTCGTCATCAATGGAGTCGCCAGATAGTTTCCTTGAAACTACCAAAGAATAGGGGGAGAAAAAGGTAGTGGAGTCGCCAGGTAAGCTTGTAAGAGAAAGTTTTTGAGGCAAGGCTTACCAAAGGTTTGTCGTTGAGGAAGATTGAGTCAGTGTTCCCCGACAATGGCGCCAAAATTTTATCGCTCAGTTTGTAGGATAGGTTTAGAAGCTTGAAAGGAAAGACAAACTGGCGTAACAAGAGCTTCCCCACCCACTGTCACCTCAATGGGGATCTCTTTCTATTCAGGGTGGCTAATCCCAAGGTAGACGTCCCTAGTAATCTGGGGTTCTAAAAGTTCTAAAGGATCAAGCTGAGGGTTTCCTTTCACAGATTACTTCTAAAAGAGATAGTCAAAGATGAAGGTATTCCACTGAAAAGGGCATCTATTTGCGAGACAAGGCAAATAAAACTAAAATGTGCAAGCAGTGGTTAGTACTTCATAAATATATGACTATCTTTAATATATATGAACAATAATAAATGTAATTATTGACGAAGTCAATGATTGCTAATAAAGACAATGGCTTATAAATCTACTTCTTCAATAAATACAAAATAATACTTGCATTCAATATTCAAAGTCAAATCTTTGTATTATCATAATGCATTAAATGTGCTCATATATAAATATTGTTGTTGAGTCACTATGCTCACTAGAAGGTGACGTCAAGCTTGTTCTAGGTTAGTTTTGCTAGACTATGAGATGGACGTTTTGCTCATTAGGCCAATGAAAATAACCAATACCTCAAAGTCTATCAATGGATGACAATGCCACAACGTTTCAAGCCAAACAAAAGTTCAAAATAGGTATGATGTCATCACTAGTTTGGGTTAGTAAAGTCGCTAGGGTTAGTTAGGGTTTCAATTTAAGAGAGTTTGAAAGATTGTTTTAACACTATAGACTCAACGTTGCAATTTTAGACTAGTGCCTTGGGTAAATGGAGTCAAAGAGAGAGGCTAAAGGATGGAAAGGATTTAAACCTAAGGATGGGAGTGTTAGGCTTAATGGTGCTGCAATGGTAGGGCCACCAAGTCAAAACCCTAAGGGGAGGAGGCTCATTCCGGTGTAGCTTAAGCTAGGCCTCATGCTCCTCCCTCTTTCCTTAAGACTCTTTGGAAAAAACGGCTAGCTTTAAAACATAAATCTAGGGCTGAAAAGTGTTGTTTGGGGCCAAGGCCTTTCAAACCCTAAGAAGTCAAACCCTAGGTGTAAAGTCAATTAGGCCTAGGACGTCCTCTTTCTTCAATCTATGTTTCAAATCTAACTCAGAAAAAGAAGAACTAGTGTAGCAATGGCTAGGCTATATCCTTCTTAATCAAATGGCTAATTAAGCTTTTATCATGGGGACATAAAGCAAGAACCTACTTGTGTGCTTGATCCCTAGGGTTTCAATGATTAAGCATAATAATAACAATGTAACCATACATGTAAGATATTAAACCTACAACCATTCAATCAAGAAGTTTTGTATGAAAAATACACTTACAAATTCATGAAGAGCTTATCAAACCCTAGTTGTAACACCTTCCAATGATAAAAACACCATACATATTCCAAAGATAATCCTCCCAAGTGTAGCGACTCAATTCCAAGAGCCAATAACAAGACAAAAGACTAAAAAGAAGTCTCTCACAAGAGAGTGAGTTGTCATCTCAAAATGAGGCTCAACGTCCTCAATTTATATCATCCAAATGACCTTAAATTACAAAATAGGTCATTAAAAATAGATGACAAGGCTGACTTAACAATATTCCATTATTTGTCACATTAACTGCCAAAATGTCAAAGTAAGAGCTAAAAAGGGAGACGTCAGGCCCCTCTGAGGGAGACGTTGGCCCTTTTTGGGAATCATCAGCATCTAGAAGGCAAAACGTTGGCCCTCCTAGGGCTCCTAAAGGATGCCACATGTGCCAAACGATCCAAACACATTGCCACATCCTCCAGAAAACATCCAGCCTACCCTAGGTGGCGTCCTGTCCATCAAATCCATCATCTCATTTCTAGAGGGTGATCCCCCCTAGGTCAATCTCTGCCAAAGTGTCCTGGTGAGGGCATCCTCCTGTCTTCTTCATGCAAGGGATCATCATGACGTTGTGTTGCCTCTGCCATCCTAACAACCATCTGATGGGCTCTTCAGCCCCATGGAGGTTCGATATAATCATATCCCCATGTGTATCGGTCCTCTGGTACCTGTCCGCCGGGTACGGTCCTGCACATCAAAGACTACTCCCTCCATGGGCTCATTAGTCCTAGAGATCATAGCAATGTAAATCATATTTCATCATTAAAGTTATCAAACATATGCATGAAATCCATAACATATCATCTAAGATCTCAAAGATATTACACAGATCTACTATACAAAGCTAAGGAAACTGACAGAACAACCTATTGGGCTAATATCCACAAGAGATGGAAAGTTTCCTCAGAAGATCATTCAAGCCATGTTTTATGAGGTGATATGGTTTTTAGGGATGTCCAGTCATAGTAAGACCAAGGGTAGGTGTTGTCTGTGGGTGCCTTTGTAGGAGGCGAGCTGTACCTATCATGGATGCATTTTTTTGAGGCCCTTTATTGCCTTCATTTTTATTTTATTGCTTTTCTTTCTCTTTTACTTCAAGGTGTGACCAGAGGACACTGCCTTGGCTTGGTGGCCAGAGATGACAGCGTTACCCACTGGTATCTTCGCAGAAATGATAAGGCTGGCTCGTGATGAGACCCCCTTTCCTTTGGCCATGCAACCAAAGGTCACTTCCTTGGCTTGGTGACCAGATAGTGGCAATGTCATACTGTTGGATACCTATGACCATAATGGGCCGGCTCGTGATGAGACCTCCCATCCTATTGGTTAGGTCTTGTTTTTTTATCATTTTTCTTAGGGTCCCTTAGTTTCTTATCGAGAGGCCTTTTATTTCCTTCTCGAGGATCCCCTAGGCGAAGAATCTCTAGGTTTTATTTCCTATGGATTTTATCTTTTACCAGCTACATTTACCCCCTGGGCCTTTAGCCCCTTCTTCCCACAAGACAAAGTGTAACCCTCAAAGGTCATCCTAATGGACAGACTAGGGGTATGGGATGGATGAGCGGGGAATGGGATGGGCTAACCAAAACCCATGAATACAAGCTTGCTAAGTCACCCAATCAATCACCCCAACAATGGTCAAGTGGATTAGTGTAAGATCCAAGCAGTCATCTGAAATGAAAGGAACCTAATGCATATATAAGAAGGTTATAACGATAAAAGATGACACATACCATGATACCTCGGACCAATTACCTCATGGAGCAAGAGTCCTCTCCGATGCAGGCCCAGGCCAATGGTGATGGAAACTGCTACTACTGACAGGACAAATCTGACGAAGCAGAAGAAAGATGGGCCCTCGAGGGCCATGCTCAAGTCAATCCCGCTCTCGGTACTCCATGTCTAGGACCTGTGGGCCTCGAGACATGATATCCTAGTTATCCCTAGATATCGGGGATAACATCTGGCTCCAAATCGAGGACATGTGCTAACTGTAGAGCGCATGAGAACCTCAACAATCTCTGGCATAAACCTGTATACCTTCTCACACTTGACAAGAAAGCATTATCGAAAAAGGTGGGGTGGTATTTCCACCCCGCAAAATATAGCATGTGCATACAAGGCAATCATAAATGCAAATAGAAAGTAAAATACTTACCTGTACTTACCTGTTGGCTGCATGTTGGTGTATTCAAACAACCAATGAAGCCAATTCAGTAACATCCCTTGATACCTGCCTTTGTGCTTCATCATAAACCAAAACATGCACAAAAAAGTCGTGAGTTAGAACATATATCACATCATCAGGAATCTCAAAGTCTGACTCATGGAGGCGGGTGGGAGGGACAAAATCCTGCCAAGTCCATCTCTGAGAAAAGAACCCAATCCTATCCAAGAAAGGGTCATGAAAAATACAAGGTTCAGAAAACCGACTCAAAGGGCTTGTAAACTGGTTACCTAGGACATCCTCACGCTCTAGAGTCAAGGAAAGAATTGACAAAGGTTTAATAGACGACTGGCAAATTATCAAGGGAAAGTTGAAAAACTGATTGGAGCCATAATTACCCAACCAACCCTTGGAGTCTAGGGTTTGCCCAAGAGGAAACTCAACATTGAAAAGGTATTTCCCAACTACACCTTTAATGGAAAAGCAAGGCAAAGTAATAACAGGTAGTTGAGGCGAAAAATCATGAGAAACCTTCTTGAGGAAAACAATATCCTTACTTGTTTTAAAATATGAGCATAGCGGTTGTTGGCAATCATCTTCATGAAAAGAATCCAAATGATCAGAAGGGTACTCATCAAAAATCTCAAGGCAAGACTGCAAATAATCAGAGGAAAAAGGTACTAGGTCATCCTTGGTTTTTTGAATGGTACAAGTAAAAACCTCATCTCCTTGTTGCCATTGTTCGGAAGAAATATGCGGTGACAAACGCAAGGGAAACAACTGGAAACGACCCTCAATGTCATAAATGGGATCTAGGTCATAACCAACTATATCCCACCTATGTCTCCCAACATGTATGAACTCATCAATATTATCAACAGTGTCACTATCTGTGTCATAGCATGCAAGATTTGTAAAATTTAAAAATTCATCCTCCTCCTCCTTTTCATCACAAGGTAAAGCATCATCAAAATTTAGGATAGGAGGGTAACTCACTGTTTCTTCCTGTGCAGGGATTTTGATGACTTTGGTGTTTTCAGCATGCGTTATTGCTTTATTGTCATGAATTGCTTCTTTGTCTTTGATTACACAGTAAGGAACATCCACTTCATCAAGGATTCCATTTCCTCCTCACTCTCTGAATCATGAAACAAGGTGTCATTGGAATCCATAGAAGAAAAACAACTAACCTCATCTTCCTTTTGTTGTGCAGGAGAAAAGGGCTCTTGGATTTCTTCATCAGAGGGAGGCACACACATTGATACTTCATCATTTTGCTCAGATTCTGTCTCCTCAACCATGTCTTCAATTGTCTCATGTTGAATGCCGGTCTGCTTCCCTTCTTCTTGGAAATCATCAACAAGGTTTTCATGGGAATACAAAATTTCCATAGTAAGAGTACCCGAGGTGAAGAGGTCCTTCATCCCTGATGAGAAGATGTTATGTTGAATTTCTTTAGCCATGCCATAAGATTCATCGAGCGTCTTTGGGGCCTTTTTACGGAGGGGCAAACCTAGGTGTGCCAACATCGCATGGGTATAGAGATGGACAACATACTCTCTTTCAGGGCGATGGCTTGCCAAAATTTGATATAGAGCACCCTCAAACCTACTCTGGAAGTCAAGTAGGGTTTCATTCTTAGTTTGTTTTATATGTTCAAAATTTGTTAGAAGTACTGGGATGTCTTCTAACTGAATGCCCCATTTTTCAAGAAAGACTTCTTCCAACTGGTCCATAGAGGTGATGCTAGCATTAGGAAGGTTATCATACCACGTTTTAGCATTTCCATGAAGAGTGTTTGAAAAAAGTTTCATAACTACATCTTCGGCATCATCATCGACAGGGTTGAGCACAAAGTAAGAATAAAATTCCCTCAAATGAAATTCATCTCTTTCCCTATTGCCACCAGTGAATTTAGGGAACCATCTCTTGGAAATAGGGGGCATTTGTCTTGGGTATCCTGGGATTTTGCTCATGTCTAAAGGTTTATAGCTCTCGGGATCCCATTGTGAAGTCATTGTTGGCTTCGTCATCAGTGGAGTTTCCATATCGTTTCCTTGAAACTACCAAAGAATAGGGGGAGAAAAAGGTAGTGGAGTCGCCAGGTAAGATTTTAAGAGAAAGTTTGTGAGGCAAGGCTTACCAAAGGTTTGTCGTTGAGGAAGATTGACTCAGTGTTCCTTGGCAATGGTGCCAAAATGTTATCGCTCAGTTTGTAGGATAGCTTTAGAAGCTTGAAATGCAAGACAAACTGGCATAACAAGAGCTTCCCCACCCATTGTCACCTCGATGGGGAGCTCTTTCTATTCAGGGTGGCTAATCCCAAGGGAGACGTCCCTAGTAATCTGGGGTTCTGAAAGGTATAAAGGATCAAGATGAGGGTTTCCTTTCACAGATTACTGCCAAAAGAGATAGTCAAAGATGAAGGTATTCCACTGAAAAGGGCACCTGTTTGTGAGACAAGGCAAATAAAACTAAAATGTGCAAGCAGTAGTTAGTACATCATAAATAGATGACTATCTTTAATGTATATGAACAATAATAAATGTAATTATTGATGAATTCAATGATTGCTAATAAAGACAATGGCTTATAAATTTACTTCTTCAATAAATACAAAATAATACTTGCATTCAATATTTAATGTCAAATCTTTGTATTATCACAATGCATTAAATGTGCTCATATATAAATATTGTTGCTGCGTCACTATGCTCACTAGAAGGTGACGTCAAGCTTGTTCTAGGTTATTTTTTCTAGACTATGAGATGGACGTTTTGCTAATTAGGCCAATGAAAATAACCAATACCTCAAAGTCTATCAATGGATGAAAATGCCACAACGTTTGAAGCCAAAAAAAAGTTCAAAATAGGCATGAGGTCATCACTATTTAGGGTTAGTAAGGTCGCTAGGGTTAGTTAGGGTTTCAATTTAAGAGAGTTTGAAAGATTGTTTTAACACTGTAGACTTAACGTTGCAATTTTAGACTAGTGCCTTGTGTAAATGGAGTCAAAGAGAGAGGCTAAAGGTTGGAAAGGATTTAAACCTAAGGATGGGAGAGTTAGGCTTAATGGTGTTGCAATGGCAGGGCCACCAAGTCAAAACCCTAAGGGGAGGAGGCTCATTCCGGTGTAGCTTAAGCTAGGCCTCATGCTCCTCCCTCTTTCCTTAAGACTCTTTGGCAAAAATGGCTAGCTTTAAAACATAAATCTAGGGCTGAAAAGTGTTGTTTGGGGCCAAGGCCTTTCAAACCCTAGGTGTAAAGTCAATTAGGCCTAGGACGCCCTCTTTCTTCAATCTATGTTTCAAATCTAACTCAGAAAAAGAAGAACTAGTGTAGCAATGGCTAGGCTATATCCTTCTTAATCAAATGGCTAATCAAGATTTTATCATGGGGACAGAAAGAAAGGACCTACTTGTGTGCTTGATCCCTAGGGTTTCAATGATTAAGAATAATAATAACAATGTAACCATACATGTAAGATATTAAACCTACAACCATTCAATCAAGAAGTTTTGTATGAAAAATACACTTACAAATTCATGAAGAGCTTATCAAACCCTAGTTTTAACACCTTCCAATGATAAAAACACCATACATATGCCAAAGATAATCCTCCCAAGTGTAGCACCTCAACTCCAAGAGCCAATAACAAAACAAAAGACTAAAAATAAGTCTCTCACAAGAGAGTGAGTTGTCATCTCAAAATGAGGCTCAACGTCCTCAATTTATATCATCCAAATGACCTTAAATTACAAAATAGGTCATTAAAAATAGATGACAAGGCTTCCTTAACAATATTCCATTATTTTTCACATTAACTACTAAAATGTCAAAGTAAGAGCTAAAAAGGGAGACGTCGGGCCCCTCTGAGGAAGACATTGGCCCTTTTTGGGAATCATCAGCATCCAGAAGGCAAAACGTTGGCCCTCCTAGGGCTCCTAAAGGCTGCCACATGTGCCAAACGATCCAAACACATTGCCACATCCTCCAGAAAACATCCAACCTACCCTGGGTGGCATCCTATCCATCAAAGCCATCATCTCATCTCCAGAGGGTGATCCCCCCTAGGTCAATCTCTGCCAAATTGTCTTGGTGAGGGCATCCTCCTGTCTTCTTCATGCAAGGGCTCATCATGACATTGTCTTGCCTCTGCCATCCTAGCAACCATCTAATGGACTCTTCATCCCCATGGAGGTCCGAGCTAATCATCTCCCCATGTGTACCGGTCCTCTAGTACCTGTTCGTCGGGTATGGTCCTGCACATCAAAGACTACTCCGTACATGGGCTCATTAGTCCTAGAGATCATAGCAATGTAAATCATATTTCATCATTAAAGTTATCAAACATATGCATGAAATCCCTAACATATCATATAAGAGCTCAAAGATATTACACAGATCTACTATACAAAGCTAAGGAAACCGACAGAACAACCTATTGGGCTAATATCCACAAGAGATGGAAATTTTCCTGAGAATATCATTCAAGCCATGTTTTATGAGGTGATATGGTTTTTAGGGATGTCCAATCATAGTAAGACCAAGGGAGGTGATATGGTTTTTAGGTTTTGTCTGTGGGTGCCTTTGTAGGAGGTGAGCTGTACCTGTCATGGATGCATTTTTTCGAAGCCTTTTATTGCCTTCATTTTTCTTTTATTGCTTTTCTTTCTCTTTTACTTCAAGGTCTGACTAGAGGACACTGCCTTGGATTGGTTTCCAGAGCTGACAACGTTACCCACTGTTATCTTCCCAGAAATGATAAGGTTGGCTCGTGATAAGACCCCCTTTCCTTTGGCCATGCAACCAAAGGTCATTGCTCTGGCTTGGTGACCAGATAGTGGCAATGTCATACTGCTGGATACCTATGAACATAATGGGCTGAATCATGATGAGACCTCCCATCCTATTGGTTAGGTGTTTTTTTTTTATCATTTTTCTTAGGGTCCCTTAGTTTCTTATCGAGAGGCCTTTTATTGCCTTCTCGGGGATCCCCCGGGCGAAGCATCTCTAGGTTTTATTTCCTATGGATTTTATCTTTTACCAGTTTCTTTTACCCCCTAGGCCTTTAGCCCCTTCTTCCCACAAGACAAAGTGTAACCCTCAAAGGTCATCCTAATGGCCAGACTAGGTGAATGGGATGGATGAGCGGGGTATAAGATGTAAATATGATAACATGGTGGGAGCGGACGATGGCTCTGCAAATCCCCCTTGGTGGCTAACCAAAACCCATGAATACAAGCTTGCTAAGTCACCCAATCAGTCACCCCAACAATTCTCAAGTGGATTAGTGTAAGATCCAAGCAGTCATCTGAAATGAAAGGAACCTAATGCATATATAAGAAGGTTATAACGATCAAAGATGACACATATCATGATACCTCGGACCAATTACCTCATGGAGCAAGAGTCCTGTCCGATGCAGGCCCAGGCCGATGGTGATGGAAACTGCTACTGCTGACAGGAAAAATCCGATGAAGCAGAAGAAAGATGGGCCCTCGAGGGCCATGCTCAAGTCAATCCCGCTCTCGGTACTCCATGTCTAGGACCTGTGGGCCTCGAGACCTGTTGGCTGCATGTTGGTGTATTCAAACAACCAATGAAGCCAATTCAGTAACGTCCCTTGATACCTGCCTTTGTGCTTCATCATAAACCAAAACAGGCACAAAAAATTCGTGAGTTAGAACATATATCACATCATCAGGAATCTCAAAGTCTGACTCATGGAGGCGGGTGGGAGGGACAAAATCCCCCCAAGTCCATCTCTGAGAAAAGAACCCAATCCTATCCAAGAAAGGTTCATGAAAAATACAAGGTTCATAAAACCGACTCAAAGGGCCTGTAAACAGGTTACCTAGGAAATCCTCATGCTCTAGAGTCAAGGAAAGAATTGACAAAGGTTTAATAGACGACTGGCAAATTATTAAGGGAAAGCTGAAAAACTGATTGGAGCCATAATTACCCAACCAACCCTTGGATTCTAGGGTTTTCCCAAGAGGAAATTCAACATTGAAAAGGTATTTCCCAACTACACCTTTAATGGAAAAGCAAGGCAAAATAATAACAGGTAGTTGGGGCGAAAAATCATGAGAAACCTTCTTGAGGCAAACAATATCCTTACTTGTTTTAAAATATGAGCATAGCGGTGGTTGGCAATCATCTTCATGAAAAGAATCCAAATGATCAGAAGGGTACTCATCAAAAATCTCAAGGTAAGACTGAAAATAATCAGAGGAAACAGGTACTAGGTCATCCTTGGTTTTTTGAATGGTACAAGTAAAAACCTCATCTCCTTGTTGCCATTGTTCGGAAGAAATCTGCGGTGACAAACGCAAGGGCAACAACTGGAAACGACCCTCAATGTCATAAATGGGATCTAGGTCATAACAACCTATATCCCACCTACGTCTCCCAACATGTATGAACTCATCAATATTATCAACAGTGTCACTATTTGTGTCATAGCATTAAAGATTTGTAAAATTTAAAAATTCATCCTCCTCCTCCTTTTCATCACAAGGTAAAGCATCATCAAAATTTAGGATAGGAGGGTAACTCACTGTTTCTTCCTGTGCAGGGATTTCAATGACTTTGGTTTTTTCAGCATGCGTTATTTCTTTATCGTCGTGAATTGCTTCTTTGTCTTTGATTGCACAGTAAGGAACATCCACTTCATCCAAGGCTTACATTTCCTCCTCACTCTCTGAATCATGAAACACGGTGTTATTGGAATCCATAGAAGAAAAGGGCTGTTGGATTGCTTCATTAGAGGGAGGCACACACATTGATACTTCATCATTTTGCTTAGATTATGTCTCCTCAGCCATGTCTTCAATTGTCTCATGTTGAATGATGGTCTGCTTCCCTTCTTCTTGGAAATCATCAACAAGGTCTTCATGGGAATACAAACTTTCTATAGTAAGAGTACCCGAGGTGAAGAGGTCCTTCATCCCTGATGAGAAGATGTTATGTTGAATTTCTTTAGCCATGCCATAAGCTTCATCGAGTGTATTTGGGGCCTTTTTACGGAGGGGCAAACCTAGATGTGCCAACATCGCATGGGTATAGAGATGGACAACATACTCTCTTTCAGGGCGATGGCTTGCTGGAATTTGATATAGAGTACCCTGAAACCTACTCTGGAATTCAAATAGGGTTTCATTGTCAGTTTGTTTTATATGTTCAAAATTTGTTAGAGGTACTGGGATTTCTTCTAACTGAATGCCCCATTTTTCAAGAAATACTTCTTCCAACTGGTCCATAGAGGTGATGCTAGCATTAGGAAGGTTCTCATACCACTTTTTAGCATTTCCATGAAGAGTGTTTGAAAAAAGTTTCATCACTACATCTTCGGCATCATCATCGACAGGTTTGAGCACAAAGTAAGAATAAAATTCCCTCATATGAAATTCAGCTCTTTCCCCATTGCCACCAGTGAATTTAGGGAACCATCTTTTGGAAATAGAGGGCATTTGTCTTGGGTATCCTGGGATTTTTCTCATGTCTAAAGGTTTATAGCTCCCGGGATCCCATTTTGAAATCATTGTTGGCTTCGTCATCAGTGGAGTTGCCATATAGTTTCCTTGAAACTACCAAAGAATAGGGGGATTAAAAGGTCGTGGAGTCGCCAGGTAAGCTTGTAAGAGAAAGTTTCTAAGGCAAGGCTTACCAAAGGTTTGTCGTTGAGGAAGATTGACTCAGTGTTCCCTGACAATGGTGCCAAAATGTTATCGCTCAGTTTGTAGGAAAGGTTTATAAGCTTGAAAGGAAAAACAAACTGGCGTAACAGGAGCTTCCCCACCCACTGTCACCTTGATGGGGAGCTCTTTCTATTCAAGGTGGCTAATCCCAAGGGAGACGTCCCTAGTAGTCTGGGGTTCTGAAAGTTCTAAACGATCAAGATGAGGGTTTCCTTTCACAGATTACTGCCGAAAGAGATAGTCAAAGATGAAGGTATTCCACTGAAAAGGGCACCTGTTTGTGAGACAAGGCAAATAAAACTAAAATGTGCAAGCAGTGGTTAGTACTTCATAAATAGATGACTATCTTTAATATATATGAACAATAATAAATGTAATTATTGACGAAGTCAATGATTGGTAATAAATATAATGGCTTATAAATTTACTTCTTCAATAAATACAAAATAATACTTGCATTCAATATTCAAAGTCAAATCTTTGTATTATCACAATGCATTAAATGTGCTCATATATAAATATTGTTGCTGTGTCACTATGCTCACTAGAAGGTGACGTCAAGCTTGTTCTAGGTTAGTTTTGCTAGAATATGAGATGGATGTTTTGCTAATTAGGCCAATGAAAATAACCATTACCTCAAAGTCTATCAATGGATGACAATGCCACAACGTTTCAAGCCAAACAAAAGTTAAAAATAGGCATGACGTCATCACTAGTTAGGGTTAGTAAAATCGCTAGGGTTAGTTAGGGTTTCAATTTAAGAGAGTTTGAAAGATTGTTTTAACACTATAGACTCAACGTTGCAATTTTAGACTAGTGCCTTGGGTAAATGGAGTCAAAGAGAGAGGCTAAAGTTTGGAAAGGATTTAAACCTAAGGACGTGAGAGTTAGGATTAATGGTGTTGCAATGGCAGGGCCACCAAGTCAAAACCCTAAGGGGAGGAGGCTCATTCCGGTGTAGCTTAAGCTAGGCCTCATGCTCCTCCCTCTTTCCTTAAGACTCTTTGGCAAAAACGGCTAGCTTTAAAACATAAATCTAGGGCTGAAAAGTGTTGTTTGGGGCCAAGGCCTTTCAAACCCTAAGAAGTCAAACCCTAGGTGTAAAGTCAATTAGGCCTAGGACGTCCTCTTTCTTCAATCTATGTTTCAAATCTAACTCAAAAAAAGAAGAACTAGTGTAGCAATGGCTAGGCTATATCCTTCTTAATCAAATGGCTAATCAAGATTTTATCATGGGGACATAAAGAAAGGACCTACTTGTGTGCTTTCCCCCTAGTGTTTCAATGATTAAACATAATAATAACAATGTAACCATAGATGTTAGATATTAAACCTACAACCATTCAATCAAGAAGTTTTGTATAAAAAATACACTTACAAATTCATGAAGAGCTTATCAAACCCTAGTTGTAACACCTTCCAATGATAAAAACACCATACATATGCCAAAGATAATCCTCCCAAGTGTAGCGCCTCAACTCCAATTGCCAATAACAAGACAAAAGACTAAAAAGAAGTCTCTCACAAGAGAGTGAGTTGTCATCTCAAAATGAGGCTCAACATCCTCAATTTATATCATCCAAATGACCTTAAATTACAAAGTAGGTCATTAAAAACAGCCAATAAGGCTGACTTAACAATATTCCATTATTTGTCACATTAAATGCTAAAATGTCAAAGTAAGAGCTAAAAAGGGAGAAGTCAGGCCCCTCTGAGGGAGACGTTGGCCCTTTTTGAGCATCATCAACATCCAGAAGGAAAAATGTTGGCCCTCCTAGGGCTCCTAGAGGCTGCCACATGTGCCAAATGATCCAAACACATTGCCACATCCTCTAGAAAACGTCCATCCTGCCCTGGGTGGCGTCTTGTCCATCAAAGCCATCATATCATCTCCAGAGGGTGATCCCCCCTAGGTCAATCTTTGCCAAAGTGTCCTGGTGAGGGTGTCCTCCTGTCTTCTTCATGCAAGGGCTCATCATGACGTTTTCCTGCCTCTGCCATCCCAGCAACCATCTGATGGGATCTTCAGCCCCATGGAGGTCAGAGCTAATCATCTCCCCATGTGTTCCGGTCCTCTGGTACCTGTCCGCCGGGTATGGTCCTGCACATCAAAGACTATGCTCTCCATGGGCTCATTAGTCATAGAGATCATAGCAATGTAAATCATATTTCATCATTAAAGTTATGAAACATATGCACAAAATCCCTAACATATCATCTAAGAGCTCAAAGATATTACACAGATCTACTATACAAAGCTAAGGAAACCGACAGAACAACCTATTGGGCTAATATCCACAAGAGATGGAAAGTTTCCTCAGAAGATCATTCAAGCCATGTTTTATGAGGTGATATGGTTTTTAGGGATGTCCAGTCATAGTAAGACCAAGGGTAGGTGTTGTCTATGGGTGCCTTTGTAGGAGGCGAGTTGTACCTGTCATGGATGCATTTTGTCCAAGCTCTTTATTGCCTTCATTTTTCTTTTATTGCTTTTCTTTCTCTTTTACTTCAAGTTCTGACCAGAGGACACTGCCTTGGCTTGGTGGCCAGAGATGAAAGCATTACCCACTGGTATCTTCACAGAAATGATAAGGCTGGCTCGTGATGAGACCCCCTTTCTTTTGGCCATGCAACCAAATTTCACTGCCCTGGCTTGGTGACCAGATAGTGGCAATGTCATACTGTTGGATACCTATGAACATAATGGGACGGCTCGTGATGAGACCTCCCATCCTCTTGGTTAGGTCTTGTTTTTTTATCATTTTTCTTAGGGTCCCTTAGTTTCTTATCGAGAGGCCTTTTATTGCCTTCTCGGGGATGCCCTGGGCGAAGCATCTCTAGGTTTTATTTCCAATGGATTTTATCTTTTACTAGCTTCTTTTACCCCCTGGGCCTTTAGCCCCTTCTTCCCACAAGACAAAGTGTAACCCTCAAAGGTCATCCTAATGGCCAGACTAGGGGAATGGGATGGATGAGCGGGGTATAAGATGTAAATATGATAACATGGTGGGAGCGGACGATGGCTTTGCAAATCCCCCTTTGTGGCTAACCAAAACCCATGAATACAAGCTTTCTAAGTCACCCAATCAATCACCCCAACAATGGTCAAGTGGATTAGTGTAAGATCCAAGCAGTCATCTGAAATGAAAGGAACCTAATGCATATATAAGAAGGTTATAACGATCAAAGATGACACATACCATGATACCTCGGACCAATTACCTCATGGAGAAAGAGTCCTCTCCAATGCAGGCCCAGGCCGATGGTGATGGAAATTGCTACTACTGACAGGACAAATATGACGAAGAAGACGAAAGATGGGCCCTCCAGGGCCATTCTCAAGTCAATCCCGCTCTCGGTACTCCATGTCTAGGACCTGTGGGCCTCGAGACATGATCTCCTAGTTATCCCTAGATATCGGGGATAACAGGCTGAAACATAATTTTCTCATTGTAAGTCAAATGTGTGACAGAGGATGTGAAGTGGTGTTCACTTCCAAGGATTGTAAGATAAATTTTTTAAATTAAGGTCAAGTGGTGGCTAAAGGCATAAGGACATCAAATAATGTATATGTTCTGAAAGAAGATAAATAAGATTCATCTAATAAAACATGATGAAAGATGGTTATGGCATATGATACTTGGACATCTAAACTTTGACCACTTACTGGTCAAACTTACTGGGTAGAAGCAATACACACAACAGTTCATGTTCTTAACAAATCGCACCTCATACCACAAAGTGACAAGACACCTTATGAACTATGGTATGGAAGACCTGCTTCAATCAAACACTTCAAAGTCTTTGGGAGTAAGTGCTACATAAATAATAATAATGAAAACCTTGTCAAGTATGATGACAGGGATGATGAAGGCATCTTCTTAGGATATGCTACCAATAGTAAAGGTTATAGATGCTTTAATAAAAGATTGCATAAATTAGTTGATTGCATTGATTTAAAAGTTGATGAAGGAGTTCCAGTAAGAGAGGTGAGCAATATTGAGTCTACTACAAAGGACACATTTGAAATTGAATATGAACAGGTCCAAGAATCATATGGAGAAGAGACACCCAGAAAAGAAGAGTTAGGACAAGAATCAACATCAAATCCTTCCTCCAGAATTGCTCAAAAGAATCATCCTAAAAGTCAGATAATTGGTGAGAAAGACAAAGGTGTACAAATCAGGAGAAGGATAACCAAAGGTACTGAGAAATCACATATGCAATTCATATCCATGGTGGAACCAAAGAACTTCAATGAAGTGAGTGAAGATGTAAATTGGTTAAAATCAATGAATGAGGAACTAGACCAGATTGAAAAAAATGACACTTGGGAACTCGTTCCTATGTCGGAAAATAAAAATGTAATAGGATCCAAATGGGTCTACAAACATAATATGAATGAGAAAGGAAATATTGTAATAAATAAGGCTAGATTGGTTTGTAAAGGATATGCTCAAATAGAAGGACTGGAGTTTGATGAAACATTTGCGCTTGTAGCAAGATTAAAAGATATTAGAATGTTTCTTGCCTATGCTTGTCATAAAAAGTTTAAAGTCTATCAAATGGATGTCAAGTCGGATTTTCTAAATGGAGATCTAAAAGAACAAGTATATATGGAACAACCAGAGGGTTTCCAACTGTCAGATAACCCTGACTTTTTCTGCAAGATGAAGAAAGACTTATATGGGTTGAAACAAGCTCCTCGTGCCTGGTATTACATATTGGATAAGTATATTCAAGACAAAGGGTTCAAGAGAGGAACAATTGATAACAATATATATATCAAAACAGAGGGTAATTTTCTCATCATGTTGGTCTATGTAGATGACATCATCTTAGGAAGAAATAATGCTTCATCGGTACAATGGTTTTCCTTTGCCATGCAATCTGAATTTGAAATTTCTATGATAGGGGAACTGCCATTTTTTGTTGGTCTGCAAATTACTCATAGGTCTGAAGGATTATTTCTTTCTCAGGAGAAATATCTAAGAGAAATGTTGAAAAGGTTTCAAATGGAATATTCTACACCTATGAGCACACCTATGGTCACTAGATGCAATCTAAGAAAGGATGATGACTCACCTGATGTTGATCAAAGTTCCTATAGGTCTATGATAGGAAACCTATTGTATATCACATCATCTCGTCCAGAAATAATGCATGTTGTTGGAATGGTAGGAAGGTATCAGGCTGCACCTAAACAAAGTCATTTGTTATCTGTCAAAAGAATATTCAGATACTTGAAAGGAACAATGAACTATGGCCTATGGTATCCTAGGAATCGTACTTTTCAACTATCAATATATTCAGATGTTGATTGGGCTAATTACGTGGATAAAAGGAAAATCACGAGTGGATGTGCATTCTTCTTAGGAGATTCTCTTGTATCATGGTTGAGCAAGAAGGAAGGTTCCATTTCCTTATCAACTATAGAAGTTGAATACATTGCAGCTGCCATTTGTTTCACCCAAGTATTGTGGATGATTTAGACACTTACAGATTTGGAGGTAAAATATACTGCACCAATCCCAATTCATTGTGATAATACCAATACAATCAGTCTGTCAAAGAACCTTGTATTTCACTCCAAGACCAATCATATACCCATCAATTATCACTTCTTGAGGGAACAGGTGACCAGCACTATTGTTTCTTTGCATTATATTCCATCCAAAGATCAGATTGTTGATATCTTCACTAAACCACTTGCAAAAGCTCAGTTTGAGTTTTTACACCAGAAGTTGGGCGTGACACCATTATCAATATAAGAGAGACCATCCTGTCAGGGGGAGTATGTGTTGGTTGAATATATTATACCTCCACACAGTACTACAATAACTCAGGGGGGACATGTTTTTCTTTGACATTGATGTCAAAGGGGGTGAAAAGGAGCGGTCTGGATGCTACAATTGGAGGTCTAAGTAGAACAATGAAACCTTTCAGGGTTTCCATCAATGCCAAAGGGGGAGATTGTTGGCATGTTTACAGGAAGTGTGTGATTTTCATTGATGGCAAGAACAATGATGGAAAACGGGAAAGAAAAGAAGAATAACAACAACGATGGAAAACAATAACAATGATGACAAGACCCGCATGAGAAGGTTCGGAGGCCAAAATCTTTGAATACTTAGAAAACCTTCTAAGTTAGAAGAAATTGTAAGCTCAGGAGGAGGAGAGAGTGTGGTCATCGGATCAGTGTCTAGTCAGGAGGAGTGAACAAAAGAGGAGAACATATCTGAGTCATTGGATCTGAGCATGAAGGATCAATAGTAGTTGGATCCAGAGATAAATGCATGAAGGTTAAGCCTTTGATGAGCATAGGAGAGTAGACTTGTCAAAGTCCCGAAGTAATAGGGAATGTCCATCATCAAGACTGACAGGTGGCACACGATCCTCAACTTCAGAGAAAAACACTTCTAGGATTTTTCAGTTTGAGACTTGAAAAAACCAAAGTCCAGAGAGTCGGAGAGTCGGAGTATACGACAGTCATTAGATCAGTTTGAAGTGGAAGGACAGGATAATTTAGAAAAGAAGCATCGCAGAGAGATCGAGCCGTCGATCTGTGAACATGATCGGCAAACACCATTTAGTTCGGGTCTAAAAGTTGCGAGGAGGTTATTGTTAGGGGGTTCCCACATCGAAAGAATTGGCGAATTGAAAAGTCGAAATACCCGAAGTCCCGAAGTGAATGAATATCCATGTCAGCAAGACTACATTAGCAAGGACATGTGGTGCAATCAAATGATGACAAGTGTCAAGTTTATTCAACATTTCAGGTACGTGCAAATAAAACATACGAGTGACACATGGTAGCTACTAGAGTCATGACACATCATCAAGTGATGTCACTCCAGAAGTTTTAGTTTGGGAGCTTTGCCACCAACACTTGCCCAAATTTCCAAATTCCCAAAGTGGTTTGGGGTCGTCCATCTTCGAGGAGGAAAGGTGGCGCGAGATCCACAACTTCGAAAGTTGTGTGGATAGGGAGAACATGAAAATCGCCGAAGACAAATCTGGACCATTGATCATTGAGGGGAGTACGTTTCAGCTGATCTGATATTTTGGAGAAATATCACTTAAGGATTTCCAGTTGATACTTGAGAATGATGAACCCCGAATACCCAAAAATATCATGACCGTTGATCCGAAATGGACACGCATCAGTAGATTATTAGCTCCAGGGGAAAATCAAAGGAAGGTTGAAAGGTTGGAAAGTTGAGATTCATGAACCTTGAATACCTGAAGGGATTGTGACCATCGATCCAAAAGGGACATGTGTCATTGGATCATGGAATCTGAGTGAAATGCTTCGAGAGCAAGCATAGTTTGAGAATCAAAACTCACGAATCTTGAAAAGAGAAATTGATCTCATCCGTTGGTTGGAGGGCCACATGTCACTTGATTGTTCAGACTAAGGATAATGCATGGACAAAGGAAAGAAGGAAAATATTTGAATTGAAGAGGACAAACGTCACCAGATATTCCATTTTGGAATATATCCAGTCAGGAGAAACAAGGTTTGAGATTTGAAACTCCCGGAGTTCGAATCATGAAGTACATCTCATCCATTGATGTAGAAAGGTGAGATCTGGTCTACATAATTGAGAGGACATATCTGAACCATCCATTCAGGATCACCTCCAAGATCGTGAGATGGATAGTCGTGCTCAATTGCGGGGCGAGAACATGCTCGGGTCTTAAGTTTTAATGAGCGGGCTGCAATTGAAACCAAGGTTTAGGAGAAAGGATGCATGGAGGCTCGTAGTGAATTGCGGGGTGAAAAGAGGGTTGCCCTCAAACCACCTATGGACATGCCCACAATCACGTGGTAACATGAAGCTCATAGCCCAAGGTCATATCATGAAACAGATCCAATGATCACTAGACATAAATCGAGAAGCACTTTTTGAATAGGCATTTGGTCACCACTGATGGTCACGTGAAAGGAAGGGGGTTAGTAAGAAAAGCTATCACCTGCTGCAGAGTTTTTTCTCAGGAATGGAAAAGGCACCAAAGGAACAAGCGAGCAAAATTTCTCTCAGTAACTACTATATATTTCGTTGAGCTTGAGTGTGATTGCTAGAGGAGATGAAGAGTCTCGAGGTAACTGTCAGTGAAGTGAAGATTCATCATTTAGAAAATTGACATATTGAAATGCGTCGAATATTGTAACTGCCAAAGAAGCTAAAGAATCTTAGGATAATGGCGATTGGTGAAGAACAGTCTCAGGATGATCACCATAGAGGATGAAGAGTTGAGTGTATTCCTTGGCAGAGGACTTGGTAGGATAAATATGCATAGAACAAAGAAGATATTGTTGCTTTTGTTGAGTGTGATTCATGGGAGTAGAAGAAGGCTATGTGAAACATTTGAAAAGCACATAAGAGTCATAGCTCATATAATGGACATGGCGCACATAGCATAAAAGGAAGAAGAACAGAAAGAGCAAGAGATGCGAGCAGAGAGACACTGATGCGAGAAGAGCATATCAGTGTAGCAGAACAATGATGAGACTAGTAAGCCATAGATAAATGTTGTATCACTGTGATAAATTCAAGTAAAGAAAATATTTATATTTCAGGGTGGTAGGGAGGTGATAGGGAGGATTTGGTGTCCCCAACGTTTCAAGTGGGTGCTTGAACAAAGGGAGTTATAGCTTCCATCTGGTTGCAGCCAGAAAATCCAGGGTGGCAGGGTGGTGCAAGGGAGAACTATTGTTCTTTGTTATAAAGGTTGGTGCCTATGTGACTGGAAGTTGGTGCTTCCATCCAGTTGGTGCTAGAACACTCAGAGAGTTGGTGCTTCCTTCTATTGGGTGCTAGAGAAACTAGAGAGTTGGTGCTCTCAGCAAGTTGTTGCGTGTAAAATAGAGGTTGTAGCCTCAAGAAGAGTTGGAGTTCATAAGAATGATAATGTATAGAAAATAAAGATTACTTATCATATAATGAAGAATAGGTTTTTCCCTCTATGGGGTTCCTCAGGAAATATTTGTCTCCTTACATTTCATGTGTGTGGTTATTTTCTTTAAATGTGTGAAGATGATCCACATGCATAAAAGAACTTTAACAGAGTGAACACATGGGAAACACAAATAAAGATAATGATAGATGAATCTCAAATAATTTATACTCAAAACTCAGAGTTACAAAACACAGTCGAAACTTATCCCGAAATAACTCTCTTGAAATTTCTAAAAAATATATAGTTTGTTACATATTCTTTGAAATTTAAAATGCGTTTGTCTTAAAGACTGGGATTGGGGATCCCATGGACTATAAAGAAAATATAAACAAGAATGAAGCTTGTAGAAGGAATATGGTGGGTGGTAAAATAACAATAAGACCAGGTAAGAAGAAAAGAGAGTTTATCAGTCTTCAGTTAAACCTTTCTATTCAAAGAAGCGAAGTAACTGGATGAAGGACTTGATAAAGAAAGAAATATGTGATCAACATAAACTTACTATGATGGTCTCTCATTGTTTTCACTTGCTTGTTGATGTCTTTTTATTGTCTTCATTAATGTTTACAGGAACCATCTCAACTTTGTATTGCCCCTCGTTGGTCAATTTGTCAATAGATTTCTTGAACCATTATTCAATATAAATTTTCATTGGTGCCACGTTCATTTCATGTTGGATTTTGATGTTGAACAACTCACCCTCCAAGTCTCTCAGATCAAGGGAAATGCCATGTAATGCTTCTTCAATGTCCTGATTTTTCACGTAGTAGTCCACTAGCCAATTGTCTATGTTGTCCTCATCATATTCAAGTATACCATAGAAATTTTCAACTGAAAACCCTTTAAAAATATCAACTTGTTCGTCAAATTGTTTCTTTGTGAGGAATATCGAGTTGAGAATTAGTTTGGGGTCTTGTACTTCGTTAGTACTCCCGAATAAGTCTATCTCCATGAGCCTCTTGAATAATTCTTCTCTCTTTGATATAGCTTGGATGCATGCTCAAATAATATTATTTAAGTTTGTAATATTTTCTTTCCAGCACACGTTCAATTGTTTTATCCGGCTTTTGGAGGGAAAATCCTCCTCTCTTCTCCTTAGTTCTATCATATTGAAAACTCTACTTCCAAAAGGTAGTACAAAATCAAGGTAAAAACCTTCTTCATTTTTTAGGTCGGCTTGTAAATACTCGTGGAAGGCATGTGCCCTCGTTCCAAAAGAAGCGATATGTTTTTAAGTTTCCCATGCCTCTGTGATCAATGCCATTCTTTTATTAATATTTATTTCCACATAGCTCCTAGATGATTTAAGTAGGGTTGAGGATCATTTTAATTTAGTAGCGGGTGTGGTGGGTCCAAATATTTTCAAAGGACTAGCAAGAAGTGGAAGAGGCATTAAGGTGTCTTCCAGTTCCTTGATCCTTTCTTTCAATTTTGTGTTTTCCACTTCAAGAACACAAATGGAGTCATCCAAAGTATCCCCAATTGCTCTGAGAATTATAGAAATATGGGAAGGCCTCATATCCCTTAGGTCAACCTTTGTATGAGATTTTCCTTTCTTACTTTTCACATCACGTTTTTCAATAATCAATTTCTTAGATTTCCTGTCAAAGACATCACTCTAAAAAGAAAACGACTCTTCCTAATTGAAGGTCTCATTCTCAATGATTTCCAATGATTAATTTTGGTGGGCTGCATTCCCTGGTTGATCCATTGTGGGAGATATTTTCTTGATATCTGCCTCAAGCTCCATATCTTCAAGGGAGAAATTGTTGATGTCACTTTATATGTGGTGGTCTTCTTCCTCTTGCACAAAATTTTTCCTCTTTTTTCTCAGAGATATCTTGTGCAAGCTCTCAATGTTTCCCGACATGGGATTCTTTTCTCCTCCATTGCTAGAACTAGTGTTAGTAAGTTTCCTGGTTGGGTGGGCTTCTGGATCATTTCTACGATATGTAGTAGTATTGGGAATGACATTTGCAGACTGGGCACTCTTTTCATTGGGACCCTTTCCTTTCTGCTTGTAAAATTCATTAGTACTAAGTACCATCTCCAAGTCACCAATATTGTGAGTAGAAGTACCTAAGTTATTATCTTCTTCTTCACTCAGAACAATATGAATAAATGAATTGTTGAATCCTACTGCGAGCATGTGTTCGACGAAAATTCTGTTAGGGTCAAACCCCTTTATATTTTCAACATATTTCAGATTCATATTGTGGAAGTGGTTTGCAAATTCATCAATTTTGTTTATATTTTTTAATATAAAGTCTCCAATTTTCCAAGGCAAGGGTATGAATTGCTTTTACTGTTTCTCATGGAAAAAGTGCAGCCATAAATTATACTTTCTTGTGACTTCCATAATAAACAATTTATCAGATACATGGTGTAACATCACCAACTTCCAACTGGGCTATGCTGCATAAAATTTTCCAAATTGTATACCAATTAAAACATATACACAGAAAAACTCTTGTGGAAATTTATATATAAACTTAAAACAGACAAATAAATTCTTCAAATGCACAGATTCATACAAAATAATAATAAAAATACACATGCAACACACACAGGAAAAACCCATAAAAATAAATGCATAAATCCTAATGTAGCATGTAATTTAACACACAATTGACACTTATCTTGGTAAAAATATAACCAACTACGTACAGACCTTCCATGAACCTCCCAACCTTAGATCATGATTCTCATCATTCTCAGCAGTGGGTCACCCCCGAGCTGGGACTAAACTCCACCCGGGTAAAGGGATTCCTAACCAGGATGATGTATCTTAGACAACAAGAAAAACTCTGTCACATGTGCCAACTCAAACTAACATCCTATAGTCCCTCATTCCCCACATGTCTACCCCACCCTAGGAAGTGTGCCCCTTCTGTAATATCCCAAGGTCGAGCCCCAATTGTACTTATGAATGTAACATGTTTTGTAGGCTAGTGAGCCAAGTATTTATAAGTTGGTAGGCTTATGCATTGATTAGGGCGGGAGCCTAGATGTTAAAGGCCAGGAGCCTGTTTTGTACATGTAAATATTCATATTATTAATATAAAAAAACCATTGCGTGTAGATTGACCACGAAGAGAGAGTATGGGGGACTAAAATCCACTAGGTTGGGCAAGGGAGGAGGCTAAGAGATTGAGGAAAAAGAGCTAAGCGTAAGAGCCTAATAGAATAATATATTATTATTCTAAAAGATGGAAAGAGGATATTAATTTATCCTAAGGTCCTTTAGGGAGAGGAACGAGTTCCAAGTGGGGGGAACGTGGTCCTAGAGAGCTAAGTGTCATCCAAANGGATTCTCACCATTCTCACCATGTTGACGATTCTCACCATTCAGACCATTCTAACTAGGCTGGCCATCCTTTATCCCCATTGACTAGTGCACCCAACAAGCACACAGTAACCGTGGAACACCATTGTGGAATTACTGAAACACCCTGAACATCTGCAACAAGCCCAAATTGATACCCTCACTATACCTACACCTACGGGTTTCCTACGTATTGTCCTGTCAGTACCATTCCCCATGTCCATTTTTTGTTGCTACCATCACAATGCCTGTGTGTTGAGGAGCAGGAGTGAAGAAGCAGGTTGTTCGGCCTATGAGAAACTCTCTCTAGGTGAGAGAGTGTGTTGAGGAAGTGATTTCTCCTGGAGGAAGTCCAGTAGCAGCTAAAGAGCTTTGAGAATTTCTGATCCAGCCTATTGTTGAAGCCTTAGAAAGGGAGGTGTAGTAGTCGATGGACTGTGTGACAGTGAAGGTGTACACTCCTGGGGTGCAGGGATGATTTTAGGGGATAAATTTCACCTATGGGCTAATTATCCATGGTTTTTTCCAAAAATGATTCTCTATTCTAAAAATGACTCACCCAAATTCTATAGGATAAAATTATTTTAACTTAAAAATATTATACAAACTATATAAAATCCTTAGAAATTTGAATTTTAAAAAAATGTCGCCAAACATTTCTATTTGGCATATGCAGGATTAATAATATTCACCAATGTTTCTACATTTTAAAATAAATTTCCATCCTTAAAATCATCCCTGCTAGGGTGGGACAAGCATGTGGGGAATGAGAGTCAGTGAGTTGTAGGTGTAAGTGGCTCCTTGGAGGAAATCCTTCATGTTGCACTGTGCAACTTCCTGTTGTCCCTGCCTAGCCTAGGAATCCCTTGCCTAGTAGAGTTTAGTCCCAACTTGGGGGTGACGCATTGTTGAGAGTGATGAGCAACGTGGTCTAAGCCTGACTCCAAGGATGGGATTTTCGTGGAAGGTCTGCACACAGTTGGTGTACTTCAATTAAAATATAAGTACCATTTCCAAGTTTGGTTACATGTTGTGTATTTATATATGCTGTTATATTTATGGGTTTTTCCTGTGATTACTGCATGTATGATTTTACTGTTATTTCCGCATTATGCTGTGTGATAGCAGAACGTAAATGATTTGTTAAATTTGTATGTGTTTTTGTCGCTTCCCCATGAATATGTGTATGAAGATGATCTTTATCTCTGGTTAAAATTGCATTACACACACACACACACACACACACACACACACACACACACACACACAGATATATATATATATATATATATATATTCGAGCATGATAGTTTTATGTAGTAGCATGGCCCAGCCTGGGTGCCCGGGGATGTTACCAATTGGTATCAGAGCAAAGAAAAGATGTTTACGGGGTGATGTTTCCTGGCTTGTTGGTGGTCGGGGACATTACAAATTGGTATCAGAGCCATGGTTTCAACACTGAGCCTGGATGGTCCATGTTAGTGGTAGTTGAAGCAAAAATTTCAGAAAATATTTTTTTGTCCTACCCTTGGGTGTCAGGGGAATAACTTGGATGTGTTATGAAGCTTAGGAGGTATAACAGTTTAAGTAATGTAAACGAAGAAAGAATCCACAACAGTCATTGTTTTGGGCCGCAAGGTTTGAACTTGGGGCGTAAGATCTGCGTAGGGGAAAGGCCAACTTTTTCAGCCATCAGATCTAGAAAAAGGTGCATGAGAGTTAACCTCCAAGTCCTTCGGATTTCGTGACTTCGACGAAGTTTATGTGTTATAGAGAAAAAGGGGTCAAAGCCCAAAGTTTCAAAGTCATGGAGGGGATATACATTGTAGATCCAGGGAGAAGTATTATTGTTGGATTTGACCAAGGGAATATCAGAGCCATTAGATTGAGTCAAGAACAAGAGGTAAGGTGCAACAATGAAAAATAGATCTCAGCCGTTAGATCTATGCACAAGTGATTGTGAGCCATAGATCTCACAGTAGTTCAGAACTTCAACACTTCGAGAGAAATGGAGTGTGCTAGAGTGAAAACTCCTGAAGTCCCAAAGGCTATAGTTGATCTGAAAAATTCATTGAATGAGGCATGTGTTGGAATATCAACGTATTCGAGAGTTCGGCGTTTGGGAGAAAGAAAGTGTGCTAAGGAGAAAAATCCCAAAGTCCTGAATTCTGGAGTTAATTTGGACCATTCATCAAAGGGACACGTGTCAGAAGATCGACTTGTTTGGGAATTCGACATTCAATAGAAACAAGGTGTGAATAAAGAAAAAAATCCTGAATTCTCAAAGTCTAGAGTTAATCTGGACCATTCGTCGAAAGAAACGTGTGTCAAAAGATTATCTTGTTTAGGAGTTCGATGTTCGGGAGAATTGGAGTGTTCTAGTGTGGAATCTCCTGAAGCCTCGAAGCTCGAAGTCCTGAAGTCGAAGAAGAGAAGTGGTGTGGAATGATAACATTTCTAGTGGTGATGTGGAACTTTTCTAGACTTTCCATGTGCCACCACATTAATTGTTAACAATTTTACTATGTGGACCCTGAAAGGTAAGAAAGTTTAGGAGTTTGGCGTTCGAGAGAATTGGAGTGTGCAACTGTAGAATATTCTGAAGCTTGAAGTCTTGAAGTGAAGCGGCCTACTGACGTCACCAGGGATGAAGTTGATGGATGGGATGTGTGCCCTGTGTCAGTGAGTCAAGAACCATTGGAAGATAGAAATTCAAGTTAGAACGTGACAAATTTCATCCTCCATATTGGGCCACGTGTCCACTTCTAGTATTTCACCACATGGTAGTCCTCTCGAGCATGGATAGTGGGGCCCCTGATGAATACATAAAGTAGTTAAAACATTGGAAAAGAATTTAAGTAGATCGAGCCCACGATAACTTGACCCGATTATATGCATGGAGATAGATCGTGAATTCTGGAAGACTTGGTACTTCAGAGGAAAGGTGTTACAATCAGCATTGAGTAGAGAACTCATGAAGTCATGAAGAACGAAGTTAATCCCAATCGTTGGTCACAGGGGATGCATGGCATCAGATCCCAAGGTCCAAATACTTGACACTCTGGAAGAAATGGTTCATGATGGAGTGGGAGGAACAAATCCCCGAAGTCCCATAGTGTCGAAGTAACGTGACATGATGACATCATCGGGGATGACGTGGAAGTATTCATAGATTCACGATTCAATATTTTTTGGTTGTGCAGATGTGAAATCCTTCGAAGTCTCAGAACCCCAAAGCTCTGAAGTCTTGGAGCCAAGAAGTCCCGAAGAAATGAACGTGACATGGAATAATGACATCACCTAGGTGACCTGGATATCCCCTAGGAATGTGAGGTGTCATATGAATTTTTACATGGAAAAACCTGTAGTAGTCTGGAGACTTGCCACTCCAAAAGGATTGAGAGTATGGTCAGTCTGGAACTCCTGAAGCCTAGAGTTCCATAGTAAATACCAGTCATTGGATGCTGGGGAGCCGAGGACCGTTGATCCAAGCGACTTCATGAGTTCCCCAATGCGGCACTCTGGGAGAATTGTTGTGATGTGATTTGGAAAGCACTGAAGCCCGAAGTCCTGAAGCTCCTATCCACCATAGACTTGAACATGGAATGTGAACTGTAGATTCACCATCCTTCGCGAGTTCGCCAGTTCAATGTTCTGTGAGGTTTGTGATGTGCAAAAATGGAAACCTCTAAAGCTCCGGAGCCCGAATTTTCAAGGCTTCGGATAAGCACCCAACTATTAGCACTTGGTCATAGCCATGGTAACATGTGAATTAAGGGCTGAAGAAAAGGGGCTAGTGCCTGAAAGTGAATTGTAGAATAGAACATGGCTCGGGGATAGAGACGTGGGGATTCTTGATCGATAAAGACCCGCAGAAAATGGAGTCTGATATTCTTTTGTTAAATCAAATTGTTTAATTTATTCAAGAGAACTATTAAGTCTAATAGCCTGACAAAAATTTGGTTGACTACACATTTTGTAGAGTTAGCAATTGTCAAAACTGAATAGGATTGTTACATAGTACAGAGAAATGGAGGAGGTACATGATGATTACAGTCTAGAGGATGAAGTTAGAGGAATGGATGTCCATTTCAGAGTTGAAGTACAAAAATCCAATGGGCATGGAGAAGAAATAGATAAAGACGTGAGCATGATGAAAATCATTAAAAATTTGCAAAAAGATGTCCAAATTCACCATGCAAATAATGAAAGTCTTAAGAGATCCAAGGAGAAACATGAAGACTTCAATATGAAGTTAATGCAAAGCTTGGAAAGAATTGAAAAGAAGTTGGATAAGGAGAGTGGTTACAACAAATCAGGAAGTCACAGGACCCCTGAGAAGAAAGGGAGTTCAAGGAGTGGTAGCTGACATCACCAACACTCCCAAAAGCATTCCCATAGGAGAGCACATAGCATATCAAGTCCATCCCCTGTCAGGAAACATAGGATATCTTGGGTGGATGAGTTGAAAGGAGAAATGAATAAGATCAAACCTCCTACTTTTGATGGAGATCATAATAAGGATGAAGATGCTGAGACATGGCTGCTACACATGATGAAGTACTTCGAATTGCAAAATTGTTCTTCTCATGCAAGGGGAATAATTTCCATATACCAACTTAAAGGAAAGGCATCCATATGGTGGGATAAGCTAGTGCAAGTACAATGCTTCAGGGAGGAAAATGTGACTTGGAAGGAATTCAAGAAACATTTTGAAAAGAAGTACATAGCCAAGAGATACTATGACAAGAATATGAAAGAGTTCTTTGAACTTAAACTGGGTAGCATGACTATAAATGAATATGAAAGGATATTTCTAGATCTGTTCGAGTATGTCCCTTTCATTAAGGATGAGACATTCAAGATCCAGAGATATCTAAGTGGGCTGCCATCTTTCATCAGTGATAAAATTCAATATGATGATACAAAGACTTTGGAATAAACTATAAGGAGAGAAAAATGTGTATATGATCAACAAAAAGGAAATCCTACTTTCCAGAAGGCTTGGGAGGGAAAGAACAAGTTCAAGAAGGAATAGAGGCAGAAAGGAAACAAGCCACCATTTTTCAGAAATAGTTCTCAAGGACAACTAGTTTGAGAGAGCCTAGGATAGTTGAAGTAGGTGGGAAAAGGCCAAGGAAGACACCTATGCAATGTTGGGGCTGTAAAGGAGACCACAAGTATAGATATTGTCCTCACAAAAGTGACAAGGTAAGATCTGTCCACAATGTATAGCAATCAGAAACAATGGAGGACATGAGAAAAAGTGCACCAAGGATCTATGCAACCCTAGACAACAAGCAAGTTGAGTTTCAATCACACATGATTGAAGTTGAAGGCATGATCAATAACCATGTCTTTACTATTTTAATAGACATGGGATAGTCATATCTATATAGATCCTAAGGTAGTGGAAATATTTTAATTACCAAGAAGAAAGCATGGGAAATCTTGGCTAGTGCAACTGGCTATAGGATCCAAGAGAAAGGTTGTTGAGTTGGTTAAATCATGTCCATTGGGCATGAATGGACTGAGTACCAAGGAATATTTGAACATATTGCCTTTGGGATCATATTATTTCCTAATTAGTATGGATTGGTTGGAACAACACCATGCCATATTAGACTGTCATAACAAGGCATTCATTTTCTTGTATGAGGAAGGAAATCAAAGAGAAGTCCAAGGAATTCCCACGACAGTTACTATCTGGGAAATATCAACAATGCAGCTAAAGAAGTGTTACAGGAAGGGCTGCCAAATATTTGCAACCCATATGGAGGAAGCATCTAAGGATAAGGTGCCAAATCTGGAGGATCATGCAGTCTTGGAATATTTTGAAGATGTATTCAAGGAGGTACCAGGACTACCCCCAAAGAGAGATATTGGTTTCTCTATAAATTAAATGCCTAGAGCAGCTCCAGTATCAAAGAATCCTTACATAATGAGTACACCAGAGATGAAGTTGCAAATGCAACTTGAAGAGCTTCTGAAGAAGGGGTATATACACCCAAGTGTGTCACCTTGGGGTTCCCTATTCTTGTTCGTGAAGAAGAAAGATGGGACACTGAGATTGTGCATCGATTTCAGACAGTTGAACAAAGTGACTATAAAGAACAAGTATCCTCTACCAAGGATTGATGATCTCTTCGACCAGTTGAAGGATGCAAGTATATTTTCAAAGATAGATCTCAGGATAGGATACCATCAGGTAAGGATTAAATAGGAAGACATCAACAAGACCGCCTTCAAGACAAGGTATGGTCATTATGAATTCACAGTGGTGTTGTTTGGCTGATCAAATGCACCAGTTGTTTTCATGTGCCTAATGAATGGTGTTTTCCGAGAGTATTTAGAAAATTTTGTCATTGCCTTTTTGGATGACATCCTTGTATATTCCAAGTTAGAAGAAGAGCATGAGTATCATTTGAGGATGTTGTTGCAAGTGCTAAGAGAACATGAAATGTATGCCAAATTGAGCAAGTGCTTCTTTTATCAAAACAAATTCACTATTTGGGGCATATCATATTTGAAGAACGGATAGCAGTGGACCCTAAAAATATTGAGGCCATTAAAGGGTGGATAACACCTAATAATGTGACATAATTAAGATCCTTCATGGGTCTAGCTGGATACTACATAAGGTTCATTGCAGAGTTTTCGAGAATAGTTCATCCCATCACTTCCTTGAAAATGAAGGGGAAGAAGTTTCAATGGACAACAAAATGTGAAATGAGCTTCCATCAATTGAAGAAGTTGTTAACCAATGCTCCAATTCTATGGATTACTGATCTGAATGAAGATTTCATGGTTTGTACAGATGCGTGCAAAGAAGGACTTGGGGGAGTCGTTAGTCAGAACGGATTTGTGATATGTTTTGAGTATAGAAAATTGAAAGAGAATGAAAGGCTCTATGCCCCTAATGATTTGGAGTTGGAATCCATAGTGCACGGTTTGAAGAAGTTGAAGCACTACATCATGGGAAAGAGGTTTGGGCTGAGGACATACCATAATGGTCTGAAATATTTGTTTGATCAACCAACTTTGAATGCTAGGAAAAGTAGATGGTTGGAATTCCTCTATGAGTATGACTTTGATATCAAGAACATCAAAGGAAAGGAGAACAATTTGGTTTATGCATTCAATAGGAGAGTGCATGAACTGCATGCTACAATCATTAGCATGTATCATATGGATATTAAAGTCAAAATTTATGAGACTGCAAAAGTTGATTTGTGGTACATGGAATTGGTAACAAAATTGCAGCAAAGTAAAATGAAACAGAAAGATGAAGATTATGAATTGGGAATTGATGGAATTATCTTGTACAAAAACAAAGTTTATAACCCAATTATACTGAATTGAGGAGTGAGATTTTAAAAGAAATGCACAATGTACCTTATGTGGGACACCTAGGATATCAGAAAATACTTTCAGCAGTCAAGAGACAATATTATTGGCCATACATGAAGAGGGAGATTTATGAATACATAGCTAAATGCTTGGAGTTTCAAAGGGTCAAGGATGAGCATAGACACCTAGATGGGTTAATGCAGCCATTACCCATTCCTCAGTGGAAGTGGGAAGTGGTGACAATGGATTTCATCACAGGATTGCCTAGAACAAGCAAGCAACATGATGCAGTCATGGTGGTGGTGGAAAAGCTTACTAAAGATTCCCATTTCATTCCTTTGAAGGTTACTCACAAGGAAACCTATGTTGTTGATATTTATACGAGGGACATAGCATGCTTACATGGCATACCCAAGACAATTGTGTTTGACAGAGACCCAAAGTTTACCTTCAATTTTTGGAAGGGGTTATTCAAAGGGTTCAGAACAAATTTGAACTTCAACACAACTTATCATCCAGAGTCTGATGGGAAAAAAGAAAGGGTGAACCAAGTGATAGATGATGTGCTAAGGATGTATGTGATGGACAAACCATATAAATGGGAAGATTATCTACACTTGGTAGAATTTTCCTACAACAATGGGTATCAAGAATCGCTGAAGATGAGTTTGTTTGAAGCACTTTATGGCATAGAGTGAAACACCCTAGTAAGTTGGGACAAACCAGATGATAGGGCAGTGGTTGGGCCAGAGTTTCTCAAGGAAATGGAAGAGAAAATGATGAAGATTGAACAAAATTTGAAGGCTTCCCAAGACAGACAAAAAATCTATGCTGACAAGAACATAACTCACGGGGAATTTAAAGTGGGTGGTCATGTTTTCTTAAAGGAGAAAGAAAACAGAACTTCCCTAAAGCTGGGAAACTATTCCAAGCTGGAAGCAATATATTGTGGGTCGTTTGAACTCCTAGAGAGGATTGGTCCAGTAGCTTATATGATTTCATTTCCTGCATCTATGTCTATACATAATGTATTTCATGTGTATTTTCTTAAGAAATATATACCTGATGCTAATCATGTTATTGATTAGAATGTGATTTAGGTGGAGAAAGAAAGCGCATTTCAAGTGCATCCGGTGTGCATACTGGACTGGAAAAGAAAGCATCTCTGGAATCGATCCGAAAGGATTGTAAAGGTCCAGTGGACCTAGTATGGTCCTAAGGATTTAACATGGGAGCATGAAGACGCTATGCATGCATAATACCCACATCGTTTTGAATATTTTGAAAATCTTGTTGATGTTGTGTAAACGAGTTTCATTGAGGACAGTGCAAAAATAAGGGGGGGGGATTGTAATATACCAAGGATGATCCATAGTTGTAATTATGAATGTGACATGTTTTGGAGGCTAGTGAGCCAAGTATTTATAAGCTGGTAGGATTATGTGTTGATTAGGCCAAGAGCCTAGATGTTAAAGGCCAAGAGCCTATTTTGTACATGTAAATATTCATATTATTAATATAACAACATCATTGCATGCAGACCAACCATGAAGAAAGAGTATGGGGGAATGAACTCCACTAGGTTGGGCAAGGGAGGAGGCTAATAGATTGAGGAAAAAGGGATAATATTAAGAGCCTAATAAAATAATATATTATTATTCTAAAATCTGTAAAGAGGATATTAATTTATCCTAAAATCCTTTAGGGAGAAGAACGAGTTCCAAGTGGGGGGAATGTGCTCTTGGAGAGCCAAGTGTCATCCAAAATGCATGCATATTTAGGGGGGTAATTCTCACCATTCTCACCATGCTGACGATTCTCACCATTCAGACCATTTTGACTAGGATAGCCATCCATTACCCCGATTGACCAACGCACCCAACAAGCACAAAATAACCATGGAACACCATTGTGGAATTTTTGAAACACCCTGAACCTCTACAACAAGACCGAATTGATACCCTCGTTGTACTTGCACCTATGTGTTTCTTGCGTATTGTCCTGTTAGTACTGTTCCCCACGTCCAATTTCTGTTGATGCCATCACCATGCCCGTGTGTTGAGGAGTGGGAGTGAAGAAGCAGGTTGTTAAGCCCATGAGAAATTCTCTCTAGGTGAGAGAGTGTGCTGAGAAAGTGATTTCTCTCGGAGGAAGTCCAGTAGTAGCTACAGAGTTCTGAGAATTCTTGATCCAGCCTGTTGCTGAAGCCTTGAAAAGGGAGGTGTAACAACCGATGGACTGTGTGACAGTGAAGGTGTACATTCCTGGGGTGGGACATACATGTGGGGAATGAGATTCTATGAGCTGTGGGTGTAAGTGGCTCCTTGGAGGAAATCCTTCTTATTGTACTGTGCAACTTCTTGTTGTCCCTTCCTAGCCTAGGAATACCTTGCCCGATGGAGTTTAGTCCCAGCTTAGGGGTGACCCACTGTTGAGAGTGATGTGCAACGTGGTCTAAGGCTGAGAGGTTTGTGGAAGGTCTTCACGCAGTTGGTGTACTTCAATTAAAATATAAGTTCCATTTCTAATTTTGGTTACATGTTGTGTATATATATATGTTGTTATATGTATGGTTTTTTCCTGTGATTACTACATGTATGATTTTACTTTTATTTCTTCACTATGTTGTGTGATAGTAGAACGTAAATCATCTGTTAAATTTGTATGTGTTATTGTCACTTCCACATGAATATGTGTATGAAAAAAATGTTTATGTCTTGTTAAAATTGCATTATATATATATATACGCATGTGTGTGTGTGTGTGTGTGTGTGTGTGTGTGTGTGTGTATTCAAGCATGATAGTTTTCTAGAGTAGCATGGCTCGGCCTAGGTGGTCTGGGATGTTAAAAATTAGTATCAGAGGAAAGAAAATATGTTTACGGGGTGATGTTTACTTTGGCTTCCCCACTTCCTTTCTAGGGATTCAACAATAGGTCAGAAAGGAAGTCTCAAAACCCTGTAGCTGTAGGTTGGCACCTTTAGGAAATCAATTCCCAACAATTCTCTCACCTAGAGAGAATTGCTCACGGGCCTGACAACCTGCCTCTTCAGTCCAACTCCTAAGCTAACCAGGTACATGTATAGGTATAGGTAAAACTATGGGTACATATACATGTACATAAAGGTATGGATATGGTACTAATTTGGTACAGGAAGGTACGAAGGATAGTTGAATGAGTGAGTGAATGATGATGGAATGATTGGGAAAATGAACTAAGTCCAAACTATATTTATGCATGTTCCCAACTTGACACTTGTCATGCTGAGAGCTACTTTGGTCCACTTGTCCACATCCTTATAACTTAGGATAAAATAATTGTCCATACATTATACTTTAAGGAATATTAATATAATATTCCTTTTTGGATTAAGCTGCCTAGCTTAGCCCCTTATCTTTAACTTTTATCCCCCCCTTTCCCTAACTAGTGGAGTTTAGTCCCCCATACTATTTTATCATGGTTGATCTACACACAACGATGTATTCTATTAATGATATGATTATTTACATATACAAAAATAGGCCCACTAGCCTTTAGAATCTAGGCTCTCTGACCTAATCATCACATAAGACTTCTGGCTTATAATAACTAGCTCATCATCCTATTAAACAAAACATATACACAAAAGTCTCTCTGGCCTCAAAATCACGCACACTTAAGTTTTTTGCGTGCAATATCCTGGAATTTGCACACTTCATCATTTTATTGCACAATACATGTGTGCACTATACCATGGAAGGTGCATGCAAAATGATATAAAACAACTCACCAACTTAAGTAAATTTTCATTTACAATTTGGGGTTCAGCCTAGGGGTATTACAATCCCCTCCCCTTATTTATGCACTATCCTCAGTACATTATATACCATGTACCATTCAAATTATTTAAAAATATCCAATCTTTAGCTATTGGAAGCTTGTTATCCATATCATGCTCTACTTTCCAGCACCAATTCTGGTATTTATACTACAACTGGAAGTCAATTGGTCTATTCCATAGAGCTTCTTCCAGAAATAATTTAGCTCAATGTTCCATTTGACAAACCCTCCTTATGGTATCTATCATGCCATAAGAATCCATGGGTTTCCCCCTCCTTGTTGCACTCACCCTTTTAGGATTAGGAATCCCTTCACTGCTACGCAATCCTTCAATGATCCATCTTTTGAAGGCTTTCACACAGAAGAAGAGCGCTAACCCATTACCAGAACCCCACCAAGGTTCTACAATTATAGGGCTTTAGTGTCTTCAAAAGTATTTGTTCTTTCCCAACATTCCAACTTTAATCAAGATTATCTCATCTGCATCACACAGATGTAGTTATCATGAGAGAACATTATAAAAATTCCATTTTATAAATCAAATTAATTTCCTAAGGAATTTAAATTTTCCAAAAATATGAAATTATATTTCATAATTTTTTTATTGTTGTTGAAATAATAGGATGTAGCCTTAGCCTTCTTTCTGGCTTTTAGCAAGAACCATGTTGAATACCATTTTTCTTGCAATGATTCTATCTTGCATACAACCAACAGATTGTCAGTATTTCATGTACATCATATTTTAATTGCAATATGTACAAAAACCTTATGTAGTGATATTAGAATTGCCCACACCTAGCAATCCAATCACAATTACCAAAAAAATTATTATATAGAATGACTCATCATTCTATGCATATGCATTTTCACAATTAATAATAGTAAGTTCATTATTTTAATTTTTTTAACATAAAATTTTATGTTGTCACTATTCCTGTGACTACCTGACTTGCAACTTTCCTATTGCAATGTCTAACAATTCCTGAAATGTTGTCATCTCCATGAGTTAGAAAAATTTATGTCATTAGTATAATTGTTTCCATTCAAAAACATATATGCATGCACTCACAAAATGCATTCAACAAATTCATTTAAGTATACAATTCTATCATGTATGAGTGCAACTTTTCCAATTACTAGACATGAGTGCAACTCTCAATGCCTATTTATTCAATGCACCTTTGTATTGATTTTCAAAAATGATTTTTATCTAATTCATGTATCTCACCATTCATAAATTGGAATTCTGGCCAATGTCTTGACACAATTCTCCACACACTTCTCCTTGTCTTCTCGATTATTTGGATGCCTTCCTTTTCGCCCCAAACACTACACAAAGAATATAATTATGTGGTGTGCATTAGTGTTAGAAAAAGGGTTGCAATCCAAGTTTTATTTAAAGGTAGGAATCTCATTGGGTATTTGTGTGGTATGTAACCTTTCTATATCCATATCTTTCCATATCCAACCTTGTCGTGATCTCATACATGACTAGCTTTCCTGTCATCATTCCTAACACAAGTTCTTATCTTTTGTTTTTTGGTTATTACCTCATAACCAAATGAACATGACATGATACTATGTCAGTGTGTGCATTCAAAAGATAAAATATTTGATAACTATAACAAGCCTCTATACTTTACCACACCTAGTGGTAACTTATTCTTGTTAATGCACTTAAACAATACCATACTGCGTATTATAAAAATTCAATTTGGGGAAATTCTTACCTGAATTTCCCTTTGGCAAGTATGCAATATAATTTCAAAAGATAAATACTTAATTGCATAGCTGCCATTAAACGAATTTAATGCTACATGATTAGTTGATGACAATAGAATCTCTCATGCCTCTTTATCAGTCTGATAATCAACATTCCAACTTTATGTTGCTTCCTTCCATATGCAACAACATTATCAACAATAATTGCAAAAATGCAAGCATTCTCACTTTATGGTTGTCCCAACAAGACATACCATACTTGTTGCTACAATAATTACAACAACTTCTTTCTCCCTGTGCCACTTTTCCTTGCTGATCCCAGAAGTCTTCCATTCTTCTGGATTCTTGAATCTTCATGTGCTCTTCACTGTAACCACTGTGCATGATTATTTATGACATGAGAAATTTCTATCCAAATCACTCCTGGATTCCTTTGTTATTCCATCCAAATACTAAACTGATATTAACCTTCATCTTTTATTTATTTCCTGGATCCATCTATCCCAAATCATACTTGGATGAATTATAATTCCAATCATGTTGTCTTATAGACTTTGGATCTTCAACATCCGTTTAATTTTCGAACTGAACTACTTCAACTCTTTCTTGACTGAATACTTTAGTATTTTAGTTTTTATTTCACTCTTCTCTTATCCTTGTCAACTAGCCTCAAACTTTGCTTGCATAGCCAATGTCTAGCATATTGTAAGAATGCACATATGCCTCCTTATCTAGTTGCATAGAATTAATTAAAAGTAATTATTACTACTTTTAATTTACCATGATAATTTCAAGTGATACTTCCACCCCTTGGAAATGTCACTTATGGATCTATGCCACTTGAGATGAATTCTTCTCAGGCACCATCTCTTTTTCATTCAAAACCATGCATAGAACCATTTTATTCTTCATGGTTACTTACTGACTCTCTACAGAGATTCATTTCACTTTTAATTCTTTCTTGGCCTTGACATTTCCATGCTATTGTGGAAATATATTCAATATCTTTGGATTGCATCAACAATACTCTACTAGTCTTTCTTTCCCTACTGGAGTGTTGTCCTACATTCCCATTAGATTGATATCTACCTCATGATTTATTCTTCCATTATCCTAGGATGTTCATGGACTTCCAACTACATATTATGCTGATAATAATTTCCAGCATTCCACTATTATTCAGATCCCTTTGATCCAACTCCTACATGACCCAATTATATTTCCAGACATTTTTTCTGAGAAACCCTAGATAGTGAACACCAACTTCCTTCTTGAGGTACTTGATTTATCCCTTCCTTATCTGATTATATCAAAACTTGGATTTGATTGATGACTATTACTTTCTCCTGTCTTGACCAATCTGATTTCAACCTGACTTGCATAATCTCCTTCCATCATGCCATATTGATGCACCTTCATTTCTTTACCCTTAAAGTGATTCCCTTCATACCATGCTTCCATTGCACACTATGATAACCATAAGGGAATAATTACTCTATAATTTCATATCTAATCCCTAGATATGATGCACTCTTTATCCATATATGCATTAAGCCTCTTTCTTTATCTGATTACTATCATTCTGATAGTCAATTCCTTTTATAATAGATCTGAATCCAATGTATTTCTTGATTTGTATATTGGTTTCTTTGGGAGTGAATGTACTTTCACTAATTCATTCACTACATGATCTATTCATTTGCCTAGATTCCATTGAATACTTGACTAATACGAGTGGAATTCCTGTAGTGGCTTCCCAAGACTTTATGGTTGCACCCAGATTCATACCTTAACATTTTGTAGTCTTGGATTTTGATCATCTTATGAAAGATTTTTGTCATAACACTCTTTCCTTGAGTACCTTTGCTTATACTTAACTAAATTCCAACCTTCTCACCTCTTAATAACTAAAATTTTTTAACTCTGCAAAAATGTGCAGCCAACTAAATATGTTACGCTAAATAATTTAACAAATTTATGAAATTATGTACAATTATGTTCCAATAATGCATCATAATTCCTTATTATGATCTCTTGTGAAAATTAACTTCCCAAATCAATTTTCTGGGTGGGTAATTAGACTCCTCTATCCAATACCTTTCTAATGATTGTTCCCTTGCTCAATTCTAAGTCTTGAGCATAAAGTTATGGTCATTTGAAAGTTGTCCATTAATTTCTCTTGTTCACACTTCAACTTGGTGCAAATATGCATTGTAATTATGCATTTTTTCACATACTCCATTGGAGTTTTGGTAAGAGCTGAATTTTACTTTTTCATATACATATTTTGGACAGTTTGTCCAAGTTTCATCTCTTTCTAGGTTCTCGGTTGCTAGTTACAACCTGCTAAAGTTCTAGGCCAATTAGTGTTTTTTTTCTGGAGTGATACATGCACCTTCTTTTTCATCTTAAACATTTTTAACATGCTTAGAATTTTAATTCAACTCTTGGACTATTTTCTATGGTTCAATATCTTTCTATAGACTGCTATTGTGCCTCAATTTGATTCCAGAGTAGAAAGTTATGGCCCTTCAAAGTTAGTTGTGTCTTAAAATTTAGCCTCCACTATTTGTCTTGTAACTTCCTCATAAAAACTCCATTTGATGAATGATTTACACCATTAGAAATATCTCTATGGTATCTTTCATTTGGGTTGCAGAGACACAATGTAACTTGGTATAGTCTGTTCTCAGGGTTTTTGAGTAGCTAAAAATGTTGTTTAGGGCCTAAAAAACGTGTTGTAAAAAGATGACCCTCAAACAATATAAAATGTCGTAGAAATTCATTGGTTTTCTATTGTTTCACACCATCCAAACGACTTCGCGCACAAAAATTTGAAAATTTACACCCATATTTAGCCTGCGTAGCAACACCATAAGGTAGCGCATGCTCCGTACACCTTTAACCAATGTGGATCACTTCTCTGTTGCACCAATCACTAGTGCACACTACTTTTGTGTCATGCGCTAATATCCACCATACCCAATTTTGGTTCATGCACTAATACCTGTTGCATGCAAATTTTGTGTCGCGTGCTAATATTCCACATGCATTGCACTCTATGCACTGCACCATGCCAAATTTTAGTACGCCCCCACCGTGCACCAGTAATCCGTGCACACCATTAATTAAACTATCGTGTGACAACATATACCCACATTGCACGCGCACCAACAAAATTCCCTTGCACTCTGTCAATACTACGCACACCACGTGCACCATTATTATGCATGCGCCGATATTACACATGTGTCACTCAATCCTCACCACACAATACTAAATTTAGTGTGCACATCCGTGCACCGATATTTTCCGCGCATTACGACTCTGCACCACACAACACCAAATTTAAGTGTGCACACCCGCGCACCAATATTTTCCATGCATTACTGTTGGTCACTATAATTGCTTAATTAATTTTAAACAACCAAGTGAAACATAAATTATCAACCCAGGGAAGTCTTTTATTTCAAAGATATCCACGCACAATATATGCTCAATTCCAAAAGCAGCTTAGTGTTGTAGCAAAAAAATTATACTAATTATTCTTGCTGAAGCTCTGAATTAAATCACAGGAAAGTAACCTCCCTATTGCAATTCCTTAAAGATCAATCTAAGAATCCTAGATTACATTAAAATAACACTTGCAATGGGAAAGAACATCTATTCTGTAATCAGAGAACAGGACCCTTACTCTCAAACAGAGACTTCAACATTAACACTCGTTTCATGAAAACAATAATGCAGAAAACAATTAACTCTATCTAACAGAAAACAAAGCCTTAGTTCCTTTCTGTCTAAGCAGGAGCCTTGAGCCTTACTTCTGTTTTAGCACACTTGTGAGGTTTGAGGTCTACAGAGAACAGGGCAGTCTGATTCCTTTCTTTCTGAGCAGGGATCTCTAACCCAGTTTCTGGCTAACACCAAGGAAAGTATACAGAGAACAGGATGTTTTGGTTCTTTCCTTTCTGAGTAGGAACCCTTAATCCAATCCCTGGCTAACACACTTGCAAAGGTAAAGGAAACCTACAGAAGATAAGGTGTTTTAGTTCCTTTCTGTCTGAGCAGGAACACCTTAACCAAATCCCTAGCTAGCACGCTTGCAGAGGTAAATGAAATCTACAGAAGACAAGGTGTTGTAATTCCTTCCTATCTGAGTAGGAACCCTTTAACCAAATCTCTGGCTAGCACACTTGCAGAGGTAAAGGAAATCTACAGAAACTGAGGTACTTGGATTCCTTCCTGTCTGAGCAGGAACCCTTTTAACCAGACTTCTGGCTAGCACACTTGCAGTAGGAAATGAATTCTACAGATAGTATGATGTTCCGATTCCTTTCTGTCTGAGCAGGAATCCTTAATCAATTCTCTGCTAGCCTCATAAAATCATCACACAAGATTGCTAATAAAAAGAATTACAAATGCCATTCAATAAACTAAGACAGAGTCAGTAGTGTTTCAACAAAGCGAAATTCATTAAAACAGTGTTTCAGCAAACAATAGTTTAAACAAAGCATGAACAAAAATTATACTAACACACTTCTAACTAATGGGTGAATCTTGTGATGAAGGTGGGCCCTCCCT
>ML785426.1:46008-56046 GCA_009831015.1 Picea engelmannii
AGAAATAGATCCCATAATATCCCATTATTCAATTTCGACACCCATTCATAAGATTATCATTTACCAAAATAGATTGCATCATATCCAACATCATTCTAATATTATTTAAACATTCATAAAAAATTTCATTCTCACAATATGTCACATCATATACATCATCATCAATAACATTTAAACATTTGTAAAATTTATATTCACATAGTAGATTGCATTATATACATCTTCATCAATAACATTTAAACATTCATAAATGTTCATACATCTTAAAGTTTCACTGTGAATAGAAAATAAGTATATAGGCCTCAGGTAATCCTGTCTATGTAAGTCAAAAGGTGGTGTTGCATACACCCAAAATTCGAGAAACATATTCTCGAGGTGGTCAAAAAAGTGAGGGATAGTCTCATCGTAGTGTCTCGACGTCTTTCCAAGTAGTAGATCCTACACTATACTTGTCCCACTGGACCTTAACTTGGTCTACCAGACAATTCCTGCACTGTCGGACTCTACGGTCCAATATGAATAATGGTTCTACTATGAGAGTTCCCATGTCCGATACCTGCAATTCCTTCCAATTTAGTTTATGTGATTCATCATCGACATAATGACGTAAAATAGATACATGAAATACATTATGAGTTTTATGCAAGTGGGGTGGCAATACGAGATGATAGGCAATGGGTGCAATTTTCTCTTGGATTCTGAATGGTCCTATAAATCGAGGTGACAACTTTGTCCCCTTCCTGAACCGTATGGTACTCTTATTAGGTCTGATATGAATGAAAACCTAGTCTCCCACTTCATAACTTCGATCGGTCATGTGTGCATCCGCATAGATTTTCTTCCTATCCTGTGATTCCTTTAGTCTCTGCCTAATCTGAATCACCTGTTTCTCCATCTCTTGAATCAATTCTGGACCAACTATTACTCAGTCTTCTAGTCTATCCCAACTCAATGGTGTTCTGCATGGCCTTTCATATAGAGCTTCGTAGGGTGGAATTCTGATGGAGCTATGAAAACTGTTATTGTAGGAAAACTCTACCAAAGGTAGGTACTTCTTCCACTGGGTTTGATTATCCATGGCATACATCCTGAGCATGTCTTCCATGACTTGATTTACTCTCTCAGTTTTTCCATATGTTTCGGAATGATAAGGTATGCTTAAGTTCAACTGAGTCCCCAATGTTGACTGCAAACTTGTCCAAAACCTAGAAGTGAAGTAGGAGTCCCTATTGAAATGATCTTCTTAGGTATCCCATGCAAATGGATAACCTCTCTTACAAACACGCGTGCCACATCAGTGACATCGTAAGTGTCTCTAACTGGAATAAAATGAGCACTCTTGTTTAACTTATCCAGTATCACAAGAATGGCATTATGTCTATGAGATGTGAGTGAAAACCCCACAACAAAATCCATAGAGATGACTTCCCACTTGGACATAGGAACATCATGTGGTTGTAGGAGGCCTGCCAGGTGATGGTGATCGGCTTTCACTTGTTGACACTCTAGGAATTTGGTGACGAAATGGACTACATCGTTCTTCATGCCTACCCAGAAGAAGAGCTTCCTCATGTCTGCGTACATCTTCTTCACACCCAGATGCACACAATAAAGTGCTCTATGGGCTTCCTTCAGTATGATATTTCGAATATCCCCATTCTCAGGGATGTACATCCTTCCATGATATCTTAACAGTCCGTCTGCTTCCAAACTATATCCTTCATACTTTCGATCTAACTGCCTCCCGCTTTGGAGGTTTGAAGTAACCTCTAAATACCAACTGTCTCCTTGGAGTTGAGTCAACACATGTTCCCTCAAACTAAATTTTAAGGGTACCAAGGAGAATATACGTGGTCTCCTACTCAAGGAATATGCGATCACATTTTCCTGTCCCTTGATATACGAAATACCAAAATCATACTCAGTCATAAACTCACTCCATCACCTTTGCCTGGCATTCAGATCTCTTTGAGTGAAGAGATATTTTAAACTTTGATGGTTCGTTTTGAGCTCAAAGTTTCTCCCCACGAGATAGTGCCTCCAAAGTTTCAGAGCTAGCATTACAGTTGCCAACTCTAAATCATGAGTCATGTATAGATCTTCGTGTTTCTTCAAATTCCTTGACGTATAAGCTATCAATCCTCCATCCTGCATTAGCATGGCCCCCAACCCTTTCTTCAAGGCATCCATGTAGACGGTGAAGTCCTTTTCCATATTCGACACTCATAGAATTGGCGCACTAGTTAGTAATATCTTAAGCTCGATGAATGCACTATCGCATTCCTTTGTCCATTCATACCTGACCCCCTTGTGTTGCAAAGTGGTGATGGGTTTTTCTATTTTTGAGAATTCTTCCACAAATATCTGGTAATAACCTGCTAGCCCCATGAAGCTTCTCACCTCATGGGCATTTTTCGGCACTGGCCACTCCATAATGGCCTTAACCTTTTTTGGTTCCACAAAGATTCCTTCGCCAGAAATGATATGACCTAAATAATGAATTTCTTTCTGGAATAAGGAACACTTTGACAACTTCCCATACAATTTGTTCTCCCTAAGGCAGAACAACAATACTTGTAGGTGTTCCTCATGTTCTCTTTCAGTCTTGGAATAGATGAGGATGTCATCTAGAAAGACTTGTACAAAATAGTCTAAGTACTTACGGAATATGTCGTTCATGAGGCTCATGAATATAGCTAGTGCATTGATCAATCCGAAAGGTACTACGACAAACTCATAATGTCCAAACCAAGTTCGAAAGGTATTTTTTGGGATATCACCTTCCTTAATCCTTAACTGATGATACCCTGATCGCAAATCGATCTTTGAGAATACCATTGCTCCTTTCATCTGATCAAAGAGATCATCTATTCGTGGCATCGGGTTCCTATTTTTCACTGTAGCACAGTTCAAGTCCCTGTAGTCTATACACAGTCGTAAGGATCCATCCTTCTTCTTTACAAAAATTACTGGTGCACCCCAAGGTGAAACACTGGGCCTTATTATCCCTAAGTCCAGTAACTCTTTCAACTGCATTTTCAACTCACAAAGTTCTGGCGCTGTCATCCGATACAGAGTTTTGGAAATTGGTTCAGCACCAAGTTTTCGCTCAATAGTAAAATAAAGCTCCCTCTCAAGAGGTAACCCTGGTAACTCATTTGGAAAAACATCCTTAAATTCTGACAATACCGAGTATTGATCCAATGAGGGTCCCTTCCTTTTGTTCACTACTTCCACTACATATAATTGACACCCTTGTATCAAGAATCTCTTAACCTTCATAGTTGATATAAAGTGTAATGACACTTTTCTCCGTACACCCTGAATCTCTACTAGCGTTCCCTCATCGTCGACAAAAAGCACCCTCTTTGTGAAAAAATCTACCAAAGCTCGATGAGCTGCTAACCAATCCATTCCAATGATTAGGTCATATGTCCCGAGAGAAATGATGTATACCTTCAACCTGGTAGTACACACTCCCAGTTCTACTATACAAGTATCAACAGTAGGTCCTACCGCTTGTTTTTTCCCGAAGTCATCTCGACTTGTTCAAGGTCATCATGCTCGTAGGCTGCCAACCCACTCTTTTCTAATGTAGATGGTGAAATGAAACTATCTATCACACCAGAATCAAATAAAATCTTAACATTGATATGATTTATCATGCCTGAAGACTCCACCACTGTGTATTGATGCTCGGCCTGACGATTATTAACCGCTACGTAAATATGGTGGCTGCTACTTTCTCTTCCCATCAGGGCCTTTCCTTCTCTATGTACGAATCTTGATTGTAACTCTAGGCAATCACACTGGTAATGGGGTGCTCCACATCCCCGACAGGTAACACAAGGTTGAGCCTGCACACTGTTATGTGACTGTCTCTGAAATGAGTTCCTTCCACTGGAACCCCTGCCCCTACTTGTTGTTCCCTGAGATGGTCGTGGACCTGTCTGCATCGTTGGTGATGAACGAGATGTTGCACTTGCTGCCATTGAAATTCATGTGGTTACTGTCCTTGGAGCAAATCTGTTACCATATGGAGGTGGCCTTGATCCCCCTCCCCTAGGAAATGTCCTACGGGCATTTCCCATGAATCCATGACGATGTGGAAAGATTGGTCTTGTACCTTTGGTTAATTTCATGTGTTCCTCCGCATAACGTGCATTTTCCACAGCTTCCGCAACTGAAGACGGTTTCCACATCCACACCACTCGTCTTATCTTAGGGTTCAATCCATAGATGAAGCACTCTTCCTATCATTGGTCATTATTAATATACAAAACATATTTGACCAATTCCATAAATCTGATCTCATATTCTTCTATAGTTCTGTTTCTCTGTACTAAGGCATGAAATGCCCCTACCTATTGTTCCTCGTAGTACGCTGGCAGATATTTCCTTCGGAACCTCTCCTCAAAAAGTTCCCAAGATACTGTGTCTGCGGTAAGATGCATTTGTCTTTCCAGGTTGCCCCACCATTTCAAGGTGCTATCTCTTAACTAAAAAATTGCAATCTTCTCCTTTGAGTTGGATGCATAGTCCCTTAAGGAAAAACACCTTTTCATGCCTTGCAACCATGCTTTCTCACATTCATTGGCGCACCCCCGAAAAACTCTGAAAGTATGATCTTCTACAATTCTTGAGTGATGTATTCAGGTGGAGGTCCTCCCCCTGAATCCCTTGATGATTTTGGATTATCTGTTCCAGACAGTGGGGGTTCCACTTCGATCCCTACTGGTTGTCTCCCCTTTAAATTCTCATATATGCCCTCCAATGAGCGCAGTATGAGAGCTAGTTCGGGCGATGGTGGTGGTGGCTCTTGTGGTGGTAGCGGTGCTTGCGACGATGCTCCTCTGCCTCGACTCCCTCAAGTCCTAACCATCCTATATTATTTAACCTACATCAACCAAAATTGTCAGGGTGAGTTCAAGGACATTTCAAATTGGTGCTACTTAAACTAGAAAACAGGGTTAGGCGTAAGTTTTTCTTTACTTGTCTGTAAACATACGTTACTCTCTTTAGGAGATTGCCTGGGTTTAGATTAGGATTAGGATTAAGTGTTTAAGCTTGATATCTTCGCCTAATAAAACTATTGACTCCCTTGCTCGGTAGCTATGCTAGCCTTGCGCCATACTCACCAATTCCTCTTGCTTACTCTCCTAGTGCGTATGTCGCCTCCTTCCCGCTTGTCCTAGTCTAAGTCCTTTAAGTTTTTTTATTACAACTAATTATCCTTTAATGCTTGACTCGTGAGATTTCCTAGGTGTACTGTACATATGCGTTGAATTGCACATCTCGGTGGCTGCAGGTGCGAGTCTTTAAGGATTGTAGAGTGGCTTTCAGCATTGGAACTTAGTGCTTATGTGCTGTGGTGATGTATTGCTTCCTGACTTGTGGTTGTATGATGTAGTGAGCCTGAGGCGATGCATTAAAGCTTAGTGTTTGACTTTGACTGGTGGAATGGAGTGGAGGGACTTGGCTCTTGGATCGATGAGTTGTGTGTACGGTCTCGTGAGCTTGGTGCTTGGATAATCGAAATTATTCTTCAGGATAGTACTTTGCTACTATTGATAATTAAACTATTTATATCTGAATTTATTTGTAAAAGTGATATGTGTGGCACGTTGTTGTTGGTGCTCTCCTTAAGGCGCTTCGCTTGGCGGGTGGTCTTGGGTTCAAAACCCATGGACCCTCTAACATTTTAATTAACTTTAATGTAGTTTACTTTACACTAAAAACACAATTAATTTAATTAAATATATTTTTTTTAAAGATTCTTAATTACACTAATAATTTTAAAGTTACTTAATTATCTTTAGAAAATTATTTTTATACTAATTTAACCTAAATTAACTTTAAATTAATTCAAAATAAATTAACCTAAATTATTTTTTACACTAAAATAATAAAAAAAATTTGGACGAACACACATAAATTGTTTTTTTTATAAATAAGAGAAAAAAAAAAAAAACAATTTAACAAGTGTGGGCACGCATGGATTCCACGTGCCTGCCTTGCTTCTTCTAGTGCCGCCTCGACCTAAACCCTAAACTATTCCTTAGCCCTAATTCCTATTTTCATTATTATTTCTTCTGGCAAGGGTTCGAGTTACGTTGTCGGCCGCCATGGCCTTCTCTCATGGCTTCTCCTCCTCATTTGTTAGGTGATGGATTCTGGCATTGGTCGTTGGCTTGTATTATGTGTGTTGTTTTGCATTAAATTGTAGGTTTGTATTTCCATGGTGTTTTTTGTTGTTTTTTTTCTTGTTCTATGACTTCTCTTGTGTTGCAGGTGCTTGGATTGGACATCAGACCCATGGGTATTTGGCCCAATAATTTTTATTTCTATGTTATTATAATTTTTTTTTTGGTATTTACATCGTACAGGCTACCCTTGGGCCGTGGTTTTTGATCTTGGTTTAGCAAACTATGCATAGCTTCGATTTGGACCGGGAACTCTTAATCCATATTTTAGATGTTCCCAATCCCATTGTAGCTCTTTCATCTGTTCACAACCCCATCCACAATGCCCTTTCTCTAGTGACTGAACAGATTTCTGGAATGATTCTTGGAATGTGTAGCCCAAAGCCATCGATTTCCCCATAGACTTCTTCACCCTTCCCTTTCATAAGATGTTATTGAATGATCATAAGACTCTGAGCACGTCAATCCCAGATCAGATTCTTATACGTCTTCACATCTAGAAAGCAGATAAGAAGTCACCAAGGGCTTCTTTTCACTTTCCCATTCTTGGGAAACCCATAATTTCCACATTCTCCTTCACCAGATGTTGTTGTTTTGTTTTCTCGCTCATATTCATAGTTGTTTCTATTGTAGGAGTAATAGCACTGGTGGTGTTCATGGTATTAAAGCCCAAGAAGCCTGAATTTAATTTACATGAGAGAATTCAAATCCCATCCTGAGCACACCCCCCCACCATTTTCCCCATATCAATGGATCTAAATACTCTTGTAATGATCAAGACACACCCTTAAATGTGGCGGAGGCATCCATTGTGGTCCTAAAAGCCCACAATCTGCTCAAAATTGGGACAAATACATTGCAAAAACATTTGCTTCTTGGCATACTCTTGGCTTCCTGAATTAGGCGGAATAAAGAAAATAAGATATTTATCCATTTCCCAAACGAAGTCACTTGAACTTCTCGAGCTCGATTCCAAGTGACTTTGTTTTATTAGTCTCGTGGATGTTTGTAATAGTTTACAGTTTCTTGAGCATAAGGATTGTCCTTGGACAGTTGTTTCCACTATTCTGTCCAGTTCCAAGTGTAACTAGAGAAAATTACAGAAGAAATATTCAGTTCGGGCTCATTATCACGTGAATTTTCCAGGTATATCCCCTCAGTTTTATGGAAATTGATGTGTATACTTAATTAATCTCTTCCTCAGTGAAATTGACCTCAATAAATAAGTTGTCTTACTGAATTAGAAATCCGATTTTGCCAGAAAAATCTGAAAAGATGACTTAAGAGTCTGCTTCAGGGTTCTTTTATGTGAAATTTAGTTGTATTCTGTCGGGGGATTATTAAGTTAAGAAAGTATGCTTTGTTAAAGAAAGTATTTTTCCATTCAACTTTAGTTCATGTTTAGGTGATTTTAATTTTTGAAATTTGGACATGTAATCTTTAATAAGAACATGCAATCCTGCAATGATAGATACATTTTTATTTCCCGTGTAATGATAGATACGTTAGTTGTTTTCATGTGGCCACTCTAATTAAATTAAAGTGGGTAAATTTGATTGGTTTCATGCTCTCGTTGTTCTAATATAATCAGTATGGGAGCTCATGCACATGGAAGACGATCCAGAATAGTTTAGTTTCTCACTTTTATTATATCATATTTTGATTATTTACGATTGTTTTTTAATATATTAATTTTTTATTTTGTTAAGAACGATTTATTTCGCTCTATGCAGTGATTATCAGTTAGCTATTTATTCTGTTTATGGAGGTGTATATTTACAAAGTCCGAACAACATAATGGTGGCTTCTAGTTTCTCTCCCCGTGTATTTAAATCTAGTTAGCTGAATTTATTTAGTACCATTTTACAAGTTTCTCCTCATTTTACAATTTATGTTCCTCTTAAAGGTTATAGCACATTCTGTGTTATATAAGCCATCCCAACATACATACTTGGATCAATTTATTTCTTAGAGTTTTTTTTGTTCCAATTGTCTGGTAACCATTGTACCTATTAAATAGTGGAATTGCCATATAATTATTCTCAAGTTTAAATTTTCTATTATTAGCAGGTTTTCAAAGGGGAAAAATTAATAGAAGAGGTGCCTTTTGATTCGTGTGTCTGATATTCATTTTTGGGTATTGCTTTGCAGGTTAGTGGAGTTGGAGCTTTGAGTCTGAGCTTGGCCCTAATTTATATTTACAATTACATATATATTTTCATATACATATTATTTAGCGATTGTTTAGGATTTTAGGGAAAAGGGTTTCAATATAACCAAATAGGGGTTATTTAAATTTCTGGGTTAGTGTTGAACAATTCCTTATTCCTTCTTACAAGAGGGTAGGTGGATAGGCCCTTAAGGCTCCAATTCTTCAAACTGAAGCTCTGATACCATGTGTAGAGTCCTAACTCAATTAAATACAAAATATTTCATACAATTAAAGAAAAAATTCTTTCTCATACATAAATAATTCATTCGCCATCATATGAGCATATAATATTCAACAAAATTTAAAATTTAACTACAACATGAAAATAACTTAACAAATTCATAAATAAACTACCTACTTCTAATGCTAATTCTAACTGCTCTGTTGGTCCAATGCTGAAGTTGAAACTGTGTCAAACACTGCCCAAAACCGATTTTTCCTCCCTGCCAGCTAGGAGAAGCTTGTCTGGCTCCCTAACCCTAGGATACAGTAAGGATATCCTGGCCCCCATGCCCAAAACCCCCAGCAAAATGGTGCCCACTGCTTCTGATTAACGAAAAACCCCCAAAGCCAAACTCCTCACACCAGAGATCTCCACAGAAAAATCTCCCACAGAAATATATCCTCCCCTCAAAATTCTTCCTCTTCCCAAAAGAATGATCCTCTCCCATAAGACTCTTCCCGATCATATCCTCCTTCACCGACTCTCCTCCCCCTCATTAATTTCCTTATCTCCCCCTTTAATATCTTCTCCCCTTCTTTAATGTCTTATCCCCTTCATTAATATCTTATCCCCTCTCGCATATGTAAAGCATTTAATTAAACAAATTAAAATTATTAACCCTCTTAAATTTATTACCCATGTCATTGAATGTGATATGTAATTAATTAATTAATTAATTAATCAAAAGTTATAACAATTAATTAATAAATAAATATTTAATTAATATTATTAATGCTAATCATTGTTTAATTAAAACCATATTAGGACAATTAATTACCTAATTAATTTTACTTAATAATCCCTAAACATATATTCAACTAGGGTTGTTACAACTGGAGATTGATGCGCAACTTAATGATTATGCATAGTTGCATGAATCCTATGGTCTCTTCCCATATCTCTAACAATAGTTTAATATTGTTATAGAAGTTAATCATTCTTATTTTTAGGACACTTTCGTTGATAATGTGGTGCCCCACAATTCCAACATCCATTATTAGTAGAAGACCTTATCAATTTAGCCATTTTATTAGGTGATTGTGCTAAACTTTGAACAAACTCTAGAGTATGAGCACCACTTTATTGAAATTGATGCTTGGAATATTCTTTATGGTTATTATAATAATGAGTCTTTTGAAACCCATGTTGATGTGAAGCACCAACCTTATTGTTTATTCCTTGATTCCCCCTGCCCCCCTCCTTCGAGGAGGTTTCCCATGAATGAAGGTACAATAGGATTAAGATTTTTATCACCTCTTACTCCCTTGCATTTCTTCTTCAAATATTATACCTTTTTTCACTGCCTCATGCAATGTTGTAGGCATCAAAATGCACACTTTTTCCTTTAACAAGGGATTAAACCCATACAAAAACTTGTTCACCTTTAGGATTTTAGTATT
>ML785426.1:57220-69031 GCA_009831015.1 Picea engelmannii
GGAAGATTACTATCTATGAGGAAAACTACTTGAAGTCAATAAATTAAGAAATCCACTATTAATAAACTTCACAATTAACTCCATTAGTCAAAAATCATGTTATGGACAACATTTCTAGAATAATCATAATTACAAATAATTAAGAAAAGATAGCCAAATTTATGGGACCTTTTGGTAGGATATAGTTTAAATTTATCATCTAGATATATGTAGAATGGGGAAAGAATTAGAAGAAGAAGAGAGAAAAATTTCATCTTCAAAAACATATTTTTTTCCTTTAACCCTCCATAACAATTAATTTCATATATGCCATATAGTTCTCTTTCATTTTCTCCCTTTAGCAGCTCCACTTTCCAAATCAACTCTATCCTATTCTATCCTACTCTACTCTAATCTAATCTATGCTACTCTATCCTACCCTAACCTACCCTAGCCTTTCCTACCCTTTCCCACTCTAGCTTAGCTTGGGTTACCTTAGTCTACCCTACCCTATCCTACTCTAGCCTACCCTGGCCAACTCTACCATACCCTAGCCTACCTTGGCCTAATCTAGCCTACCCTGGCCTACTCTAGCTTCCCCTTATCCTAGTGTAATCTACCCTTAGCCTAACCTAACCTAACATGGCCTAGCCTAACCTAACATGGCCTAGCCTAACCTACCCTTAGCCTAGCCTATACTAATCTACTGTGGCCTAATCTAGCCTACCCTGACCTACTCTAGTCTACCTTAACCTAGCCTAGCCTGACCTTTCCTAGCCAAGCCTATCCTAGCCTACTCTATCCTATCTTAGCTTACTCTACCCTATCGTAACTCAAACTAATGTAGCTTAACCTAACATACTCTAAATTAGCCTAGCTCAATCTATACTACCCTACCTTAACCTATCCTAACATCACCTATATTAGCTTACACTACCCTATCCTAATTCAGACTAATGTAGCTTAACCTGACATACTCTAACTTATCCTAGCTCAGTCTAGCCTACCCTACCTTAACCTATTGTAACCTATCCTATCTTATCCTAGCCTAGCCTATTGTATCCTAGCCTAGACTATCCTACATTATCCTATCATTACCTACCACATCCTAGCCTACCTTAGCCTATCCTACCTTAGCCTTGCCTACCTTATCCTAGCCTACCAGACCTTAGATTAGCCTAGCCTACTCTATCCTACACTAACTTAATCTAGCCTAGCCTACTTTACCATGTCCTATCTTAACCTATCCTACCCTACCTTAAACTAGCCTACCCTACCCTTAAATAATTATAAATAATAATTCGATATACACATTCTATTAAGAAATATAGTAAATGATTTCCATAAGAGATTTCAAAATATACACAGTAAATAATAATTCAATTTACACATTCTATTAAAAAAAATATAATAAATACAAGGATTATTACTTTAAGAGTATGATCTCTAAAATACATTCTCTCCCAAATTTGAAAGGAGACTAAAATAATAAATTTAACTGATCATGTAATTATGGAAACTAATCATACTTGGGAAGATTATTATCTATGAGGAAAACTAGAACTCAATAAATTAAGAAATCCACTATTAATAAACTTCACAATTAACTCCATTAGTCAAAAATCATGTTATGGACAACATTTCTAGAATAATCCTAATTACAAATAATTAAACAAAGATAGACAAATTTATGGGACCTTTTGGTAGGCCATAGTTTAAATCTCTCATCCAGATATATGTAGAATGAGGAAAGAATTAGAAGAAGAAGAGAGAAATATTTCATCTTCAAAAACATATTTTTTTCGTTTAACCCTCCATAAAAATAGATTTCACATATGCCATATAGTTCTCTTGTATTTTCTCCCTTTAGTAACTCTACTTTCCAACTCAACTCTATCCTATTCTATACTACTCTACTCTAATCAATGCTACTCTAGCCTACCCTAACCTACCCTTTCCCACTCTATCTTAACTTGGCCTGATTTAGTCCACCCTACCCTACCTATCCTACTCTATCCTACCCTCACCAACTTTACCCTACCCTATCCTACCTTGGCCTACCCTAGCTTACCCTAGCCTACTCTAGCATCCCCTTAGCCTAGCGTAACCTACTCTTAGCCTAGCCTAACCTAACATGGTCTAGCCTAATCTACCCTAACCTATCCTACCCTTAGCCTAGCCTAGCCTACCCTGGCCTAATATAGCCTACCTTGACCTACTCTAGCCTAGCCTACCTTGCCTATACAAGACTATCTTAGCCTTCTCTATCCTATCTTAGCTTACTCTACCCTATTGTAACTCAAACTAATGTAGCTTAAACTGACATAATCTAACTTAGCCTAGCTCAGTCTATCCTACCCTACCTTAAACTATCCTAACCTAGTCTATATTATATTACGCTACCCTATCCTAATTCAGACTAATGTAGCTTAACCTGATATACTCTAACTTAGCCTAGCTTAGTCTAGCCTACCCTACCTTAACCTATCCTAACATATCCTATCTTATCCTATCCTAGCCTAGTCTATCATATCCTAGCCTAGCCTATCCTACGTTATCTTATCATTACCTACCACATCCTAGCCTACCTTAGCCTTGCATACCTTATCCTAGCCTACTAGACCTTAGCTTAGCCTATCCCACCCTATCCTACCCTAACTTAATCTAGCCTAGCCTACTTTACAATAGCCTATCTTAACCTATCCTGCCCTACCTTAAACTAGCCTACCCTACCTTAACCTAGCCAAGCTTAACCTACTCTATCCTATCATATACTAATCTAGCCTATCCTACTGTAGCCTAACCTAGCCTAGCCTACTCTAGCATACCCTAGATTACTCTAGCCTATCCTATCCTAGCCTAATATAGCCTAGCCTAGCCTACTTTATCCTATCCTATTCTACTTTATCCTAGCCCATCCTACTCTACCCTAGCCTACCATATTCTAACCTAACCTATCCTAGACTAACCTAACATATCCTAGACTAACCTAACCTAACCTAGCCAAATCAAGCATATCCTAGCCCACTCAAGACTATCTTCCTACTATAGACTAGACTAGAGTAACATATCCTAGCCTATCCTACCTTGGCTTACTCCTTATACTAGCCTAGCCTATCCTACATACGCTTACTCCCTATACTAGCCTAGCCTATCCTACCTTGTCTTACTCCCTATACTAGCCTAGCCTATCCTAGCCTATCCTACCTTAAACTAGCCTAGCCAATCCTACTCTCACTTATTCTGGCCTAGCCTACCTAGCCTACCTTATATTAACCTTGTCTAGCCTACTCCAGCCTACCCTATCTAGCCTACCTTACCTTAACCTTTCCTAGTCTACTTTATCCTAGCCTAACCTATCCTATTCCATCCTAGCCCACTGTATCCTAGCCTAACATTTCCTATCATATCCTACCTTAAGCTTACCTATCCTACTCTAGCTTAATCTTTCATAGCCTATATGACTCTAGCCCATCCTAGCCTATCCCATTCTAACCTATCCTATCTAACTCTATCATAGCCTAACCCATTCTATCCTAGCCTAGCCTACTCTAGCCTATCCTAGCCTACACTTTCCTAGCCTATCTTACTCTAACCTATCCTATCCTATTTTATCCTAGCCTAACCTACTCTATCCTACTCTACCTTAACCTTTCCTAGAGTACTCTAGCCTATGGTATCCTACTCTAGACTAGTCCATCCTACTCTAGACTAGCCTAGCCTACTCTACACGAGCCTAGCCTACTCTAGCCTAGGCTATCTTATTTTAGCCTAGCCTAGCGCACTCTAACCTATCTTATCGTACTCTATACTAGCATAGCCTACTCTACTCTAGACTATCATATCCTAGTATAACCTACTCTATCTTGGCCTAGCCTACTCTAGCTTATCATATCCTACTCTATCCTATTATAGCTTACTCTAGCTTATCCTAGCTTACTACTCTACCCTAGCCTACCTTAACTTAGCCATCCTACTCTATCCTAGCATAGCCTAGTCTAGCCTATCTTAGACTACTCTATTCTACCCTAGCTTAGCCTATCCTACCTTCCCTACCCTAGCCTAGCCTACTTTACCCTATCCTACTCTAGCTTATCTTACTCTAGCCTAGTCTAGCCTAGCCTCCCTTAACTTTGCCTAGCCTATCTTACCTTTAAATAGTCTAACATATCGTGGTTTAACTTAGCCTATCCCATCCTATCTTAACCTATCGTATTCTATCCTACCTTAGCCCATTATATCCTAACATAGCCTATCCTATTCTAACTTATCATAACCTACCTTACCCTACCTTACCATAGCCTATTCTACCACCTTAGTATATCATATCCTAACTTAGCCAATCATATTCTAACTTAGCCTAGCCTTCCTTACACTAGCCTATCCTAACCTACCTTACCCTACCTTACCATAGCCTATACTACCTCCTTAGCCTACCCTAACATAGCCTACCATAGCCTAGTGTTTCATATCCTACCTTGGCCGAGCCTAAAGTAACCCAATCTACTCTAGCCTAGCCTAAACCTAAGCTTAAGCCTCACTCCTAATCCTATTTCTAATCCTAAACCTAAGCCTTTTAATCTTAAATACCAAACCCCAAACCTCACATAATACTTCCTTACTTAAAATACAATATTATATTAGATAAATTTCTAATATAACAATATATAGCTTTAGGAAAACTCATTAATTATCATAAATAAAGAAACACATGCATAAGTAAAAATTACATAATTTTAATAGAAGATACAAAACAATATAAACAATAACAAACATAAAGAAATATTATAAATGAAAAAGAAAAAATCTCCATAAAATAATTAACATAAATAATGAATTTATTAAAAAATTTAAAATATATACAAAATAATTCAAATTAAACATAATCTAGATCACATTATAAAATAAATTTTCAATTTAGTTAAAAGAACGGTTGATTTAATTAATTTAACCAAAAACATTTATAAACACAAAAATATAAAGATAATAACTCTTTCGTACTAGTGGTTTGATTCAATAATTTTTCAATTTACTTAAAAGAACTGTATAGAAACTTTTTATTTAATTTATTAAACCAAAAAAAACTATAAACACAAAAATATAAAAGATAATAACTCTTTCATTCTGCAGTTTGATTAAAATAAAGAATAATTAAGTTATATATAAAAGAAAAGAAAAATTGCATTGACAAATGTAATAATTAAATTTTATATAAAAGATAAAAGGAAAAATAAATCGCAGTGTTGTTGAACTAATGAGAGATAAACAATAATGATGATTAACATGTAGATATTTTTTATCTTAAAAAATAAAAATAGCAATAATTATAAGCAGAAATATGTGAAAGAAAAACTAAATTGCATGGGGTTATAATAGCTGGAAATAAACTGTAATGATGATTAACATGTAGATGTTTAATGAATATTATATTATGCTATCAAAATCTATTAAAATATTAATTTCTTTTTATTTGAAAAAAACAAATCACCGTGGAAGGAATTAAATTTTCTTTTTTTTTGAAAAAAACAAATCAATAGCATAATGGAAAATAAAACTTATCCGTGGAAGAAATTAAATCCTATGACTGAAACTTTAATTTTTTTTAATTTCAAAAATAAAATTTTAAAAAAAATACCAATACAACCCTAACAAATGGGTTATCCGTTAAAAGAACTAAATGATAAGAAATGGGTTATCTGTTTAAGGAACTAAATGATAAGAAATGGGTTATCTATTTAAGGAACTAAAATGCATAGCGAATACTGGTTAAACTAATCAGGAGATAGCATAGGAAGGTTAGTTGACGAATGAGTTAATACAGATTACGTTAAACAAATGTTCATGACCAATATTTATGTACCATGGCTGGTTACACTGATAAATAATTCATATGTACCATGGCTGCTTAAACTGATAAAAAACCTAAATTCAATAACAAGCAAGACGCAGATTCAGATTAAACTAATCAGAAAGCAATAAAATGTCTGAAGCCAGTAAGTTAAACTAATGAGAAAAAGAACACGTGCATATTAACTACTAAATATGTATGTTAAACTAAACTATGGTAATGAAAACTTAAATTTAATAAAGATAACAGACACCTGGAGCCATAAGGTTAAACTATTGAGAGAGAAAGGAAGAGAAAATAGAGACACGCATACATTTTCATGGACGAATGAGAGTTTCAAAGGGTTCAGATTCATTCAAGGAGGGTTTCAAAGGGAGGTTGTCAAATTATATGGATGGCTCGAACCATATGGAAGGATGGACGAACTTCCTTCTACTGTCGAGTTTTTCCAACCAGGTGGTTTGCATCTAAAAAGAGCAGAGCCGAACATGAAACAATTTTAATTAAATCGATTTTATGGATGCGATTTGGATATGCAAGAGCTATATGCACGAAATTATAATTGCTTAATGATATTAAAAAAAAAACTATGGCTTCTAAAAAGAACATAGGGCCGCGGATAGAATTGCTTAATAAAATAAAAATAAAAACTAGGGCTTCTAGAAATAAAACTGGGAAGCGTAAATAAAAGTAAAATGTACCGTTCAAAGAGCCATGATTGCCGAGACGAGAAGATCAACGGACCTTGAAGTGAGACGTGATCACCGAGAAGATCAACCAACCTTGAAGTTGTTTGCTTCGATGACTCGGAGTTAATGATCCGATGCAGCCTCTTCACTTTCAGATATGACTCGGAGTTAATGATCCGATGCAGCCTCTTCACATATAGACATGACTCGGAGTCGGCCGCACACAATTTACAAACTCAGATGTGAAACACTATAGAGGAGGAGGTACTCAGACTCAATCACACAAGCACACTCAGACTCAATTTACAAGCACACAAGCACAATCACACAAGCACACCGGCCGCACACAAGCACAATCACACAAGCACACCGGCCGCACACAAACTCAAACTCAGAATCACAAAATCACACCAGACTATACCGAATAGAGGAGCAGCAGCAAAATGTTGAAGCAAGGTAAGAAGAGATAAATGTATCACTTATCCCTTCTCCCTTCAACGGATAGATAGTTTCCCTCTTTTGCCGCCTCTGTCTTTTAAACCATTCATTGGTTACAGATGAGACACATTGCCTTTTCCTGTGTTTTCCAACTGTTACTATATTAGAAAAAAGATGAACGGTACGCTTTGTAGGCTTTCAGGCTTTCTTTTCCAACTGTTACCATATTAGAAAAAATCTCAACGGTACGCTTGGCAGGATTTCATGCTTTCACGCTTACCATATTAGAAAAAAACTCAACGGCAGGCTTTTCAGGCTTTCATATTAGGAAAGAACTCAACGGTAAACTTTGATTGGGAATTGAATCATTAAAAAATATTTTATTTTTTCATCTTTTTCATCTCTCTTTAACAATATAAAATTGATTTTTCCTCCCTAATGGATTAGCATATGACATATGTTTTATTCATGTTTATAAGCATTGCCTAGCATTAGCATATGACATATATTTTATTCATGTTTATAAGCATTGTCTATGGTTGTTATTTTAAGGAATTTTAAAATTACAAATTTAAAATAATACTTTTCATGTTTATAAGCATTGTCTATGAGCATGGTCCATGGTTGTTATTTTAAGGAATTTTAAAACTACAAATTTAAAAAAATATTATTTTATATTTAAAATATTTTTAGTTTTTTAATAGTTTGAAAGAGATAGTATTTATATTTGAGTAAAATTTTTTATGACAAAATTTTTTCCCAATAAATTCAAGTAGTGATATTATGAAAAAAAATTATTTCAAATTTTTCTATAAAAAGATATTTTATTTTGATTTTTTTACTAAAATAAAATTTAATATCGTTCCAATTCATTCAATAACTTTATGTGCTTTTTTGAAATGGGGTTTAACAAAATGCATTTCATTCATTAACTTTGTTTGAGAATAATGAATTTGAGCATATGGAGTGGATGATGTAGAATAGAAAAAATTCACCTATTAATACAATATGTTTAGCACTGGGATTACATTTTGTCCAACTTTAATGCACATCTTCTTGATATAGTGATCCATATATTCATGTTGGCTCATTACCAAATTAGATTATATTAATGAAATTTAGATTTTGTATCTAGATTTTGGTTTAACATTTTAAGAATATAGGTTAAGGAGGTGTTGGAGGCACATATACACGATAGGGTATGGTCTAGGTTGTGTTTAGTTTACGTCCAATAGTAAGCTATTAATATAGTAGATGATTAGTCTACCATTATCTATGATTTTGTCTTATGTATTATAATGTTTTAAAATTGTGACATTTCAACTTTGTKAGAACATAATGCATGCTCTACTTGATGGAGATATAAATACAATGTTCTACATTGATGAGGTTGGATCTCTTAACAACTTATATATGTTTATTGAGTACATGACCTTTTTATTCGTACATTCTTTTATATTGATATTAGTTTATATTAATTTCATTTTTTGTTTGTTTGTGATGTTTTATGGAATAGTTACAGAATTATTATGAATGTTATGTTGGTAGTGAAATAAAGATTTGAGGTTTTCTAATGCTATCATAGAAGACACACTATTAGTAATAATGACCAGAAATCCATAGGTTTATTAATGAGATATTTCATATGCTTAACATGGATTTTATTCTTTCAAGTGAAATAATGTTGACCAATGAATCTACTCCTATAGAATGGTTGCATCTAATTAAATTATATTTTTTGGGCTATAATTAGGTTACAATTAGAATTTGATATAATTATAATGAATATAGTGGAACTTTTCTTTTTAAGTGACTTGAAATTCAATTGAACATCAAATTTATGCATGTTATAAACACCTTACCTCAGCATGAAACACCAATTGTGATCCTTTTTCTTTCTTGTAGAGTCTAAATCTTCAATGAGCCTAGAAATTGTTATTGCTCTTCCAACATCATTTATACAATCCTACATTTTAATAACTTGTATCTATGATATTTATAATATCAAAAAAATATTTTGAATGCTTTTCCATACAAATTACAATAGTCACATTTCTTACAACCAACTTAAGTTCAAGATATCCATTGCCAATTTGTTTTCAATTGGAAAGTTTTAAATCTCTTCCAAACTTTATGGTGTGAGCCAGAAATTATCTTCTTTATAAATATGCTCTTTATAAGATAGATTAAAAGTTGGTTTTCTCAATACTTCAACATATTGTCTATTGTAGTTGTGAATTGTACATGGTGTGTTGTGTAGCAACTAAAAAATGTATTTGGGTTAGTGTTTTCATTATTTTTTCTACTCTAATTAAAACCCCAATTTCTCCAAATCTACATCTCTTGCAAATATTTTTCCATAATTACACTCGGTTTGAATCCAATAAATATCCATAAATTGATAACAATAGCTTCCTCTTCATTTAATATTAAAACATTGGAAAATCCATGCTTTGGTTCATTTAAGTGTTCAACTTGTTTAGTATTTTTCTACTTACATGATTTCGAAGATATCTTTATATTTATCATCAATGTTTTTATGATAGTTCTTTAGGTTTTTATCTTGATGGTTGTTATGCGCATTTTCATGGTTATTTTCATTGTGTAGTTGATGTATAAAGCCAAAAACTTATATCCTTATAATAAAATCCATTCTACTATAAAGGATGTACATTTATGGCCACTAAGACAATCCAATTTTAGGTTACTTGATTTAATCATAGCAATTTACATGAGATATTTTTTTTTAAACAAATTGTAATAGATAGGGTAATGGTTGTCTTTCATTTTCTTGTTTAGCTTGAATTCTTCTTGGAGGCAATATTTCTATCATTAATCATGCAATAATCCCTTTTGGAGTAGATAAATATTTAAGTTCATATTTTGAATGCTCATATCAATGAATAAACCAATAAGTATTGGAATCTTAATATGATTTTTCTTTGACAATTGTAGCATGTAGAACCACATGGAAAGAGTTTCTCATACAATAGTTATTGAAATATTGTAACTGGAAAGAGTATTCTATTTATTTATTAAGTTATTATTAATTAGATCAATTGATGCAGGAGCATCGACCAACGCATCAAACGAGCCAACACATCGAGTGGAAGGCAGCTGGATAAGCCATCACACTTTTTGAAAATACTTTGAGAATGTTGCGTAAATCTTAAATGAATCATTTAAGAGATGGCGCACTTGTATTGTAATGGACCTTGAGTCTTTAAGATCTCGTCCTTAGGTAGATGAGGCATTTAATAGGTTTAATGCAGGTAGATAGGATTTTTATTTCTAGATTGGACAGTTTTAGAGTTCGAGAGGGAAAATGGATATAGACACCCTCATTGTATCGTTGTATTATTATTCAGAATCAAGCATTCGGAAGGAAGAGCAAGCAGAGGAATTCTGAAGAACGCCCATGTACAGATTTGAATTAATAGAAGAGAGTCTTTGATTCAATTTCATGGTTGGTGTTGTTTCTCTGTGTATGTTGTTTATGTGCTTATGAATGTTTGCTTTCTGGTCATGCATTGGTTTTGAATATGGTGTGAATATGATTTTAGGGTCTCAACTGAAGTCTGAGAAAGAGAGAAGAGAATACGTTTCAATTGTTTCTCTGTCTGAGCCAGGGGATTCTTGCATAGAGTGCAGTTGAATTCATCCGCAAGGGTGCGTTGATGAAGGCTCGATAGTTAAACGCTTATTGTCATTCACCCAGAAGTTATAGGGTTGTTGTGAAGACGTGTGAAGAGTGCACAGGCGGAATTAGAAGTCTCAGTTGTTAGTTTGAGAAAAGGGAAACTAAAGACTGTTGTTGCTCGAGTTGCATAGAGTCTGAAGTATTCAAGACTAGAGGTGGTTGAATAGTGAGCGCAAAGTTTATGCGCAGGTTTCTTTGAAGAGTCGGAGTCGAAGAGAAGATCAGGAGGTTTAGAAACTTTGTGGGTATCGTCAAAGGAAGAGAACTGGAAGTGCGCCGTGAAACATTTCAAGGAAGAGTTTAGTGCAGGTGTGGAAGGAAACCTCGAGAGGAACCACTTAGTTATTTTAAGAAATCCTTGAAGAGGAAAATTCGACGGCCAGGGTTCGCAGAGGATCCTAGCAAAATCTTTCCAGCCATTAGATCTCGAGGAGATGCACCCGGGTTAAACCTAAGTGCGCTGAGGAGGATCCCAAGAGCCATCAGAATTTGGCTCATCGGGGTTTGCGGAGACAGGAGTTTGTTGCCTGTTGAAATCGTGATTAGTGATTTCCCAACGCAACTAGAGCTGTTGATCGACGCGGGGACACATGACACGAGATCCCAGGGAGTCGGGGTTCAACATTCGAGATTTTCCCCTTTAAAGGAATCACTACAGTCGAATTAGCGAACACGTGATATCCGATAACCTGACAAGGAGGGGTGACGTGGAGGAGAACACCCACACACGTATCGGGGATTGGCTTTTCGGGGTTTCTGTTGCCGTAAGAATTTCTGCCGGAGGAACCGCGAAACTCCGAATTGCGACAGGTCCCATAGTGATAGCATTTAGTGTGGACAGGTGTCACCCATATCGGAGTTCGGGAATCAAGATTTCACGGTGAATACCATTACCACTGGTGCAGAGTAAGAGCTTTGGATAGGTCTAATGATGCTAGCCTCTAACATTTCTTCAACCATGCGCTCAATTTCACTCTTCTGGGCATAAGAGTATCTATATGGCCTGGTGTTAGAAGGAACACTGCCAGGAATTAGGTGAATTTCATGATCATGATTTCGAGTTGGTGGGAGACCTTTGGGAATATCTTCAAATACTTTGGAATGCTTATCAATGATCCTTTGGAGATCTTGAGGAATAGATAGCTTAGATGTTTGAA
>ML785426.1:71128-88909 GCA_009831015.1 Picea engelmannii
AAGTTCCCTTTTTGGGTGGCATGTTGGCCGAGTATCACTTTTGAACCTTGATTTTGAGGTGGTTCTGCTAGACAATATTTGTTCTATTGTATCTTCCAAGTTTCAGCCCTTCTGGGTATGAATCTTTCCCTTATGTATTTCTATGATATGTATTATTTGTAATTCCATAGGTCTGATCAAAATTGGAAGTGCCAAGTGGAATTTACGGTAACTTCCCCACAACTTGTCGAGTTTTGGCCTTTCCAGGAGATCTCACTTGTATAGTATGCCCCGCACAAAATAATTGATATAAAATTATGAAACTCACACCCAAAATAGTACAGACTGTCCACGATCCAATGAAACTAGTCCCACTCAATTTGGATACTCTAGGAAGAAGTTATGATTGTTTTACCCGGAACACCTTCTTGAGACTAGTCAATAGGACTAGTCAAATACCCTATCTTACACAGGGAGTATCTACAAATTTAAGATGACAAAGAAGATGAAATTGTTACCACAGTTATAATTCTAATTTCTCTAAATGGCCTCCAGATTTCAGGGTCTGAAACGTCACAGAAAAGTTTTTATAGCGAAAATCCCACAATGACTCATTTCAGGATGATTCTAGAACCCGATCGTGTACAAGCTATATCTCCTGAAGTATAAGGCCTCAGAAGATGAATTTTTAACCCAACGTACCTTGATCTGTCTTCTAAATACCCTCCAAGACACTCCTTCTAAAACATTGTAGAAAATAAGTTATAGAAAAAATCCCACGGTGTCTCAGATGTAGCAGCGAAACCCCAAGACCTTGAGCTCTGATACCATATGTTAAGAACCAAACATCAATATAGCATATAAAAACCTCAGAAAAAGTACTCAACACCTTGAAAAAGAGATAAGTTCAGATAATAAGCCTCTTCGAGGGGGAAACCTCCTTTTACCCCACTTAAATGTTCAAGTACAAGATGATTCAAAATGAAAATGTCTCCTTGGTATATATAGGAGACTAGGAGGTTTAATGGCCTAAAGCCGACATAAATAAAATAACATTACTAATCTAAATTAAAACTAATGGCCTAAAGCCGACATAAATAAAATAACATTACTAATCTAATATGCCCCAATTAAGTGGTAATGAGCCAATATTAGGGCTTAACAGTAACATCATGCCTAACCTTCTTATCTTCTTCGATATCCTCATAATCGAAGTAGGTTTCAAGAGCCCTGATCCATTCCAACAACTCTTCTGCATCCAAACTTCCTTCATAGACTGGAATATCCATTTTGGTCTTTGAACTCATCCGGGAAATGGATTTGATCAATCGCTCGGTCGATGCATCATCTGCTATGACCTCTTCTTCATGTCCAACTTCTTCTTCAACCTCGAAATCACTAAGATCCCCAGCACCAACTCCACATCTTTGTGTTGTCTCCATCTCCTCGAGCCTTGCTCGAAGATCTCTCATCTGTCTCTCTATCTCTGGATTCCCTGCCAACCTACCTCTTCTTCTCACCTCCCTGTCCTCTGGGTCAGGTGATTGTCTCTCCCTTCAGGGCGGCATGGTGAAATTTTCTTCTCTCTCTGTCGCAGAAAAAAAGAGTTCCCGCTCTGATACCACTTGATGCAGACGCCACCCTGGGCTCATCCGCAACTATTAGGACCTTCTTCTTCTCAGGCCCAAAGAGCTACAATGCCCTTCAAATCCCGTACCGGGACCCTTTTGGCACCCACAGGATGTTTTCTCGATGATATCCCTACGTTTTATCGGGAAATCGAAACTCACTCAATCGCGAGTCTTGCACTCCCGGATTCGGGTCTCAAAAATCCCCGAAACTTGATGGAGTGTCCACTTTGCACCTTCCTCGACTCCTGTCGGGAATTTCCCTATCGAGAAATCAACTTTTTCATTGTCAAGAGTTGCTCCCCTCCTGAAATCCTGATTCTTGATTTGCGATGGCGCTCCTGCTATGGCGTTAGCCCCTCCGGCTACTCCTTTCCCATGTGACCTGCCAGTCCATGAGGCCACGTACTTCACCCTTATCAGGATTTTGAAATTCATGTGTTCGAATAGCGTAGAACTCACACTTTTGGTATCTTCGATCCCTGAATTTCAATGCCACCTGTCCTCTGCTCCCTGATGCCTGAACCCCACGCTCCCATGGCGATCGGGAAATCGTGTTTCGAGAATTCGCAATTCTTGATTCACAATGCCACGGACCTTGCCAAACCCCAAACTCCGATATGCGATGCCACCTTTCGTCACCTCAGTGCGAGACTCAATCCTTCGACACCTGTACTCCACCAGCACCTATGGTCCCACACGGCCACGTCACCGTCGGGATATCGCGGATCGCAAATCCAACATGCAAGTGTTCTCTGGCATTGAGAACCCTAATTCTCTGATCCCCGACTCCTTGGGATCTCCTGACACGTGTCTCACACGATCGACGGTTCCAAAACTATCGGGATATCGCCTCTCGCGATATCGTGATAATTGCTACACCAGCTTGGGTCTTCAACCCACGATTACCCGATACACGAGGTCACATGCAGATCGAACGACTCCCTTTGTCTCAGATCAATGGTTCTGCTCGCGTCGAAAATTCGCTAATCGCGATTTCAACAGGCACAAAACTCCTGTCTTCACAAACCCTGATTCCCCGACGAGCTAAATCCGGATGGCTCTTGGGTTCCTCCTCAGCACACTAAAGTTAACCCATGTGCATCTCCTTGAGATCTATGGCTGATGGGATTCATGAGGCTCCTCTGTGAACCCTGACCGTTGACTTTCCCTCTTCAAGGAATCCTCCCAATCTAAAGCTCCTTCCTGCTTGAACTTTCTTCGAACCGTCTCTTGAGTTCTTCTCCACGGTATCACGAAGAAACTATCCCTCTTGAACTTGTCAACTCTGATTCCTTCAGAGACTTTGCGCACACTCTTCGTGTTCAACCTTCAACAACTCCCAAAGTGTTGGGTCTTTTAGACTATGTGCACTTCTGGCAACAACAGTCTCTGCCTTCTTTTGCTCAGATTAACAACTGAGACTTTTAATTCTACCTGTACGCTCTTCGCACGACTTCCACAACAACCCTATAATTTTTTGGAGAATGAGAATAAATGGTTAACTATCGAGCCCTCCTCAACGCACTCTATGTGGATGAATTCAACTGCACTCTATGCAGGAATCTCCTGGCTCAGACAAAGAAACAATTGAAACTTATTCTCTTCCCTCTCTCTCAGACTTCAGTTGAAACCCTGAAATCACATACACTGCATACTGAAAGTGAAGGCATGACCAGAAAGAAAACATTCATGAGCACATAAACAACATACATAGAGAAACAACACCAACCATGAAATTGAATCAAAAGACTCTCTTCTATTAATTCAAATCCATACATGGGGTTCTGCATACAATTTCTCTGCTTGCTCTTCCTTCTGAATGCTTGATTCTGAATAATATTACAATACAGAAGAGAGGGTGTCTATATCCGTTTTCCCTCTCGGATTCTAAACTATCGAATCTACAATTAATTTCCTATCTAACAACATTAAAACTAATAAATGCCTCATATACCTAAGGACAAGAGCTTAAAGGCTCAAGGTCCACTATAGATACAAAGGCGCTTTCATAAATGATTCATTTATACATTGGCGCATCATCTTAAATGAAAATACAAAAAAAATTCGGCTGGCCTTGTCCAGCTATTCGTTGTCTTTCATGCTGGCTCGCTTGTCTTAGGCGATGCTCCTTGATGAGTTGGCGATGCTCCTGCATCATCAATATACACATTATATTAATAAATATACCAAATTCATCCCACTAGAGCTCTAAAAAAAATACACACATCATTATAATGTCCATAAATAACTATAATTAGTTGGGAAAATATAGACATAAATAATAATTCAATATACATGTTCTATTAAGAAATATAGTAAATGCTTTCCATAAGAGATCTCAAAATATACAAAGATAATTATAATGCCCAGAAATAACTATAATTAGTTGAGAAAATATACACAAATAATTATAAATAATAATTCAATATAAACATTCCATTAAGAAATATAGTAAATACTTTCCGTAAGATCTTTCAAAATATACATAAATAATTATAATGTCCATAAATAACTATAATTAATTGGAAAAATATACACATAAATAATTATAAATAATAATTCAATATACACATTCTATTAAAATACATATAATAAATGCATTCATAAGAGCTACTACAAAGAACATAAGTGGTCGAGAGAATAGTGGGTGATTGGATGGAAATGTAAGTACTAAAATATTAAAAAGGAATATCATTTTAAGAGTATGATCTTGAAAATACACTCTCTCCCAAATTTGGAAGTAGTTTGGAAGTAGACTAGAACAATTAATTTCACTGATCATGTAATTATGGAAATTAATCATATATGCAAAGATTACTATCTATGAGGAAAATTACTTGAGCTCAATAAATTAAGAAATCCACTATAAAATGGGTAAATTAATAAACTTCACAATTAACTTTATTAGTCAAAAAACATTTCAAAATAATCATAATTAGAAATAATTAAATAAAGATAATCAAATTTATGGAACCTTTTGGTATGCCATAGTTTAAAATTCTCATCCCTAAAAATATGTGTAGAATGAGGAAAGAATTAGAAGAAGAAGAGAGAAAATTTTCATCTTCATCAACATATTCTTTCTTTTAACCCTCCATAACAATCACTTTCTCATATGCCATATAGTTTGGGTTACCAGAAATGTTACTTAAAATAAATATTACCTAATAGTCAATAATTGACCACATATAATTAAATTGCATAACTAAACATTTATCTGAAACCAATTGATTTTCTCCCTTTAGAATATCCACTTGTCAACTCAAGACCAATTTATTTACCACCCAACCTTATCTAGGGATAAACTATCCCCCTACTACCTAGATATTTAATTCATAGACTTGAGAATCGTTTTGGAAGAATGTCCTTACTCTCCAAATTTCCCCCTCATACCACGGGGTTCCTTGTGTATTATTCACCAACCCCCCTTAGGTGGCAATCCCACATTTTTTATTTTTTAGCTAAATAATTAATTATATTAATATTCACCACTCTCATGTGTCTTTTTTATATTATTTCTCATTATTCACTTTTTCCATATTAAATATTTCATTTTTTTATAAAAAAAGATAAATTAAAGTTGAAATCCTCTCAAAAGTGGGAAAATTTGGAATTAGATTAATGTAAGATTTAACCTGGGTTGTCTTACCTGGTTGATTTTTAACCCTGAGTGGAAATTTTGTGCTAGACAATAGGGATTCCGCACCCCTATTGTATACCTCTACAGACTTATTAGGACTCCACATCCTTTCCTTGTATCTAATACTTAATTTCCTAATAAATTTAGGACTCTACGTCCTAACCATTTTCATAGATCCAAGACTCCACATCTTGATATTCCATGGTTTTAGGACTCTGTGACCTAACCTCCATGGTTTCTCATCTATTTTTCTTGAAACTTCGCATTTCCCTTAATGTATTGGTTGTGACCTCATACCCATATGAAGTTCTTGTTGGCAAGGTCTTGTTTCCCTATACCTGTAAACATCATAAATTCATAGTTTACTATCATAAATTTAAAATTCATAATGAATTAAATTAATCACATTTTACCCAAATGTGTACATGACTTCTACAATCATTTCTGATCCAAGCATCCTTGTCGCCAAGTAACTAATTCTCTACCAATTCCTATTCATTACAAGGTTAAAGATACATAATCATGAAAATCATGTAACATCACTATATCATAATCAAATATTTTTTCCACAAAATAATGATCATCCATGTTACAATCATATATACTAATCTATGTAACTAACCAGATGTAGAAAAAAAACATACACGTAATAAGTTCTTAATCAAAATTGATCTGAAACACATAATCAGAAACATAATCACACATAAGTAGAGAGACAACCATGTATATATAATATGTGCATATATATTAGTGTTCACAAGTTAACTGACACAACCAATTCCATAACATATAAGTTTGGCATACATAATCCATAAAAAATCACCCTCTTCAGATGTCAAAAAACTATAATAGTCAAGATGAGACACTACATACTCCCCCTCTTGGGATAAAATTGGCCCAAATTTTAATTAAACAAAAAAGGAAATTCCAAATGCATAGTAGACGTGTCCTCCCAATATACAAATTGGCTCTTGCTTCAAATCCACCTCATTCGTTACCTGCAAATGATTCCAATCTCAAATATGAGAAGGATTGTGAACATATTTACGCAATACGGAAACATGAAACACATCATGCATATGATGAAGAACTGGCGGTAGAGCAAGACGATATGCCATAGGTATACTATTTTCTAATATCTCAAAACTCCCATCAAAATGAGGAGATAGTTTATATCCCTTTCCAAATCTAATGGATCCTTTTTGAGGTTTTACTCTAAGAAATACAAATTTCCCCTCTTCAAAACTACGTTCCATTCTATGCATATCAAAATAACTCTTTTTTCTATCATGTGCCTCCTTCAATATTTTCCTTATACAAGATGTGTGTTCTTCCATTTATTGAATAATTTCAGGTCCTACAAAGATTCTATCTTCTAGTATGTCCCAACTTAGGGTTGTTCTACAAGGTCTTCCATATAAAATCTCATAATGTGCCATACCAAGAGAGTGGTGATAACTATTATTGTAAGTGAATTCCACTAGAGGAAGATATTCTTCCCACTTGGTTTGTTGATCCATCACATACATTCGAATCATATCTTCTAAGAATTGATTTACTCTTTCAATTTGACCATCTATTTATGGATGATAGGTTGTACTAAAATTTAACTAAGTTTGAAGGGATGAATGAAAAATATTCCAAAATCTACACACGAAAAAAAATTCCCTATTTGATATGAGTTTCTTAGGAAAACCATGAATTCTAACAATATCTTTGCTAAATACCTATATTATCACAGGGGCTTTGCAAGTATTTCTAACAAATGTAAAATGAGAACTCTCTGTAAGTTTTTCCACCACCACCAAAATCGAGTTGTGCCTCCTAACTGTTTCCGGTAATTCAACAATAAAATCCATAAATATTTCCTCCCATTTGGACTCTGGAATGTTATGTGGTTGCAAAAATCCTACTAGATGATCATGCTCTGCCTTGACTAGGTAGAATTCCAAACACCTTGCCACAAAAATAGATATATACTTCCTCATGCCAGTCCAAAAGAAATTTTGGTTTAAATTTTCCTACATATTTTGAACACCAGGGTGGGAAATATATAAAGAAAAATGAGATTATTTCATAATGATCTCACATAGTCCATCTCGATCTGGAACTGCAATTTTCTTCATGAATATCACTAGCACATCATCATCACAAGAATTCCCCTCCATATTTCTTTTGCAAATATTTTTCCCATACATGACAACTCTAACTTCCTTACACCGATCATCTTCATCTTGTTCCCTCAAAATGTGATCTCGTAAATCAACCTTCAATGTAATTACCGAGAAGATGAGTTGTTTTTGACTGAGTGCATGAACCACTTTATTTAAAGTACCCTTGATGTAAGTTATATCAAAATAATACTCACTTAAGAGCTCTAACCACCAACTTTATCTAGCATTAAGATCACTTTGACAAAAAATATGTTGGAATCCTTTATGATCTGTCTTTAATTAAAATTTCCTACTCACAAGATAATGATGCCAAAGCTACAAAACATGAACTATAATTGTTAGTTCCAAATCATGAGTTTCATAGATTTCTTCATGCAGCCTTAATTTACGAGAGTCATAATAAATAACTCTTCCATATTGGGATAATATTGAACCCAATCCCTCCCTTGATGCATCATTTCATACTATGCATGACCTATCTATATATGGTACCTTTAGTATTGGAGCTTAATTAAAAAATTTCTTGAGTTTGGAAAAAGCCTGATCACACTCATCCGTCCACTTTAACTTTTCTCCCTTCCTAAGCAATGAAGTAATTGGATTATATATTTTAGAAAATCCTTCCATAAGTTTTCTTTAGTATCCTACCATACCCATGAAACTATGTACTTCATGTACATTAGAGGGTGTTGGACATTCTGAAATTGCATCTATCTTTGTTGGGTCTACAACTATGCCTTGAATAGAAGTAATATGTCCAAGATAATGGATTTATGATTGGAAGAAAGAACATTTGGAAATTTTGGCATAGATCTTATTTTCTCTCAAGCGTTGAAAAACCAATATTAAGTGATCTTCATGCTCTTATGGAGTCTTGGAATAAATTAAGATATCATCAAGCATCACTTGAAAAAAAAATTCCAAGTACTTACAGAAAACCCCATTCATGAGGATCATAAATACTCTTGGAGCATTAGATAACCCAAAAGGAACAAAAACAAACTCGTAATGACCAAAACAAGTTCTAAAATAAGTCTTAGGAATATCTTTTTGCTTAACTGTAAGCTGGTGATACCAAGATCGAAGATCGATCTTGGAAAACACTAAGTCTCCCTTCATTTGATCAAATAAATCATCAATGCAAGGCAAAGTATATTGATTTATAATAGTTACTCGATTCAACTGCTTGTAATAAATACAAATCCGAAGAGACCCATCCTTATTCTTAAGAAATATCATTGGATCTCCCTAAGGTGAAACATTGGGTCTAATTGTACCGTGATCTAATAATTCTTGAAGTTTCACCTGCAATTCTCTAACTTCAGGAATTGACATCTGGTAAAGATCTCTAGACACTGGTTTGGGACTAGGATTTAGTTCAATGGAGAAGATCAATCTCACGCTTAAGAGGTAGACCATGAAACTCATTAGGAAAAACATTAGCATGTTCTCAAAGAACTAGATATTTCTCTAAGGATGAAATATCTCCCTCATTTAAGGTCATCATAGCATACATTTAACATTATTTTTTGAGACTCTATTTCAACTACAATGCTAAAATCAGTCTCAGGGAAGCATGTTTCTTTTCCACTTGGAGAACCATCAATTGTCCCTCATCATTTACAAAACGAAGGGTATTACTTCTAGAGTCTAGAACAACCCAGTGGGGCTCAATCCAATCCATCCTTATTATTACATCATAATGTCTAAGAAACGTCACATAAAGGTTCACATGTGTGATACACACTCCCAAATCTAAAGGGAACTTGTAGACTAAGGACTCTACTTTTTGTGAATGACCCAATTCCATCTCAACCTAGTCAAAATCATTTTTCTCTACTGCCACCAGTTTACATTTCATTAAAGAATTAGGAGAAATAAAACTATCAGTTGCACCTAGATCAATTAGAATAGTTACATCCATATTATTAAATTTACCTAGTGTTTTAAGCATTGGTGTAGAGTCCTAACTCAATTAAATCCAAAATATTTTATACAATTAAACATAAAATTCTTTCTCATACATAAATAATTCATTCGCCATCATATGAGCATATAATATTTGACAAAATTTAAAATTTAACTACAGCATGAAAATAACTTAGCAATTTCATAAATAAACTACCTGCTTCTGATGCTAATTCCCGCTGCTCCATTGGTCCAATGTTGAAGTTGAAACTGTGTCAAACACTGCCCAAAACCAAGTTTTCCTCCCTGCCAGCTAGGAACAGCCTGTCCAGCTCCCTAGCTCCAGGATACCATAATCATATCCTAGCCCCCGTGCCCAAAACCCCCAACAAACCGGTGCCCTATGCTTGTGATTAACCAAAAACCCCCAAAACCAAACTCCTCACACCAGAGATCTCCACAGAAAAATCTCCATACTTTCTCAACTATTTCTACTCATCCTTCCTCCCTAAATTAATTCCATCTCCATTCCTATCTTTCCTCTTCTAGACTATCTTGGAGAATCAACTATATTGACCTAACTCCAAATAGAACCAGTAAGAGAAAGTGTCACTATCTCGACCAAGCTTCCCCAACAGGCAACTGACAGTCATCATCACATGTCTAGGGGAGCATGAGCTAACATCGTCCTCCCATGACTTGAGGTTTTAGAGGATACATGTTGGGAAATGCCTCCACCCCTCATAATCATAACTAGGGTCCAGACCCTACAATGGAACATATAGTGGCACCGTGTTGCTGGGGGTTTTGTCATCATTTATTTGGTTTTGGGTAGTCTCATCACCTGAAATCCTGCACTGGTCCACATATCATAGAAATGAATCCAAACCAATATAATTTCACATACAAATATTCTTACCATAATGTTTCTCGGCTAGTGGTCATGATATTCACTTTCATCATCATTATTCCCTGGCTATTTCATAGCCCATAACCTACAGATTAGTCTATAACACAAACTCATACATTTCTATTCATTATCATCATGTAATTTCATACCATCATCATTTCAATTCGGCATCCTTGTACCAACAACTTAACATCAATGTTTTCAAGTTAGAAATAGATCCCATAATATCCCATTATTCAATTTTGACACCCATTCATAAGATTATCAATTACCAAAATAGATTGCATCATATCCAACATCATTCTAATATTATTTAAACATTCATAAAAAATTTCATTCTCATAATATGTCGCATCATATACATCATCATCAATAACATTTAAACATTCATAAAATTTATATTCACATAGTAGATCGCATTATATACATCTTCATCAATAACATTTAAACATTCATAAATGTTCATACATCTTAAAGTTTCACTGTGAATAGAAAATAAAGTATATAGGCCTCAAGTAATCCTGTCTGTGTAAGTCAAAAGGTGGTGTTGCATACACCCAAACTTCGAGAAACATATTCTTGAGGTGGTCAAAAAAGTGAGGGATAGTCTCGTTGTAGTGTCTCGACATCTTCCCAAGTAGTAGATCCTAGACTATACTTGTCCCACTGGACCTTAACTTGGTCTACCAGACGATTCCTATGTTGTCATACTCTACGATCCAATATGTGTAATGGTTCTACTATGAGAGTTCCCGCGTCCGATACCTGCAATTCCTTCCAATTTAGTTTATGCGATTCATCAACGACATAATGACGTAAAATAGATACATGAAATACATTATGAGTTTTATGCAAGTGGGGTGGAAGTACGAGACGATAGGAAATGGGTCCAATTTTCTCTTGGATTCTGAATGGTCCTATAAATCGAGGTGACAACTTTGTCCCCTTCCCGAACCGTATGGTACTCTTATTAGGTCTGATACGAATGGAAACCTAGTCTCCCACTTCATAACTTCGATCGGTCATGTGTGCATCCACATAGATTTTCATCCTATCCTGTGATTCCTTTAGTCTCTGCCTAATCTAAATCACTTGTTTCTCCATCTCTTGAATCAATTCTATCCCAACTATTACTCAGTATTCTAGTCTATCCCAACTCAATGGTGCTTTGCATGACCTTCCATACAGAGCTTCGTAGGGTGGCATTCTGATGGAGCTATGAAAACTATTATTTTAGGAAAACTCTACCAAAGGTAGGTACTTCTCCCACTAGGTTTGATTATCCATGGCATACATCCTAAGCATGTATTCCATGACTTGATTTACTCTCTCAGTTTTCCCATCTGTTTCAGGATGATAAGCTATGCTTAAGTTCAACCGAGTCCCCAATGCTGACTGCAAACTTGTCCAAAACCTAGAAGTGAAGTTGGAGTCCCTATTGAAATGATCTTCTTAGGTATCCCGTGCAAATGGATAACCTCACTTACAAACACACGTGCCACATAAGTGACATCGTAAGTGCCCCTAACTGGAATAAAATGAGTGCTCTTGGTTAACTTATCCACTATCACAAGAATGGCATTATGTCTATGAGATGTGAGTGACAACCCCACAACAAAATCCATAGAGATGACTTCCCACTTGGACATAGGAACATCATGTGGTTGTAGGAGGCCTGCCGGGTGATGGTGATCGAATTTCACTTGTTGACACTCTAGGAATTTGGCGACGAAATGGACTACATTGCGCTTCATGCCTACCCAGAAGAAGAACTTCCTCATGTCTACGTACATCTTCTTCACACCCGGATGCACACAATAAAGTGCTCTATGGGCTTCCTTCAGTATGATGTTTCGAATATACCCATTCTCAGGGATGTACATCCTTCCATGATATCTTAACAGTCCGTCTACTTCCAGACTATATCCTTCATACTTTGGATCTAACTGCCTCAGTCTGCTTCCAGATTATATCCTTCATACTTTGGATCTAACTGCCTCAGTCTGCTTCCAAACTATATCCTTCATACTTTGGATCTAACTGCCTCTTGCTTTGGAGGTTTGAAGTAACCTCTAAATACCAACTGTCTCCTTGGAGTTCAGTCACCACATGTTCCCTCAAACTGACTTTTAAGGGTACCAAGGAGAATATACGTGGTCTCCTACTCAACGCATCTGCGATCACATTTTCCTTTCCCTTGATATACAAAATACCAAAATCATACTCACTCATAAAATCACTCCATCACCTTTTCCTGGCTTTCAGATCTTTTTGAGTGAAGATATATTTTAAACTTTGATGGTCCATTTTGAGCTCAAAGTTTCTCCCCACGAGATAGTGCCTCCAAAGTTTCAGAGCTAGCATTACAGCTTCCAACTCCAAATCATGAGTCATGTATAGATCTTCGTGTTTCTTCAAATTCCTTGATGCATAAGCTATCAATCCTCCATCCTACACTAGCACGACCCCCAACCCTTTCTTCAAGGCATCCATGTAGACGATGAATTCCTTTTCCATATTCGACACTCATAGAATTGGTGCACTAGTTAGTAATCTCTTAAGCTCGATGAATGCACTATCACATTCTTTTGTCCATTCATACCTGACCCCCTTGCGTTGCAAAGTGGTGATGGGTTTTGCTATTTTTGAGAATCCTTCCACAATTATCTAGTAATAACCTGCTATCCCCATGAAGCTTCTCACCTCATGGGCATTTTTCGGCACTATCCACTCCATAATGGCCTTAACCTTTTCTGGGTCTATAGAGATTCCTTCGCCAGAAATGATATGACTTAAATAATGAATTTCTTTCTGGAAGAAGGAACACTTTGACAACTTCCCATACAATTTGTTCTCCCTAAGGCAGGACAACACTACTTGTAGGTGTTCCTCATGTTCTCTTTCAGTCTTGGAATAGATGAGGATGTCATCTAGAAAGACTTGTACAAAACAATCTAAGTACTTTCGGAATATGCCGTTCATGATGCTCATGAATACGGCTGGTGCATTGATCAATCCGAAAGGTACTATGACAAACTCATAATTTCCAAACCAAGTTCGAAAGGTAGTTTTTGGGATATCGCCTTCCTTAATCCTTAACTGATGATACCCTGATCGCAAATTGATCTTTGAGAATACCATTGCTCCTTTCATCTGATCAAGCTCATCTATTCATGGCATCGGGTTCCTATTTTTCACTGTAGCATGGTTCAAGTCCCTGTAGTCTATACACAGTCGTAAGGATCCATCCTTCTTCTTTAGAAAAATTACTGGTGCACCCCAAGGTTAAACATTGGGCCTTATTAGCCCTAAGTCCAGTAACTCTTTCAACTGCATTTGCAACTCACAAAGTTATGGCACTGTCATCTGATACAGAGTTTTGTGAATTGGTTCAGCACCAGGTTTTAGCTCAATAGTAAAATCAAGCTCCCTCTCAAGAGGTAACCCTGGTAACTCGTTTGGAAAAACATCCTTAAATTTTGACAATACCGGGTACTGATCTAATGAGGGTCCCTTCCTTTTGTTCACTACTTCCACTACATATAATTGACACCCTTGTCTCAAACATCTCTTAACCTTCATAGTTGATATAAAGCGTCATGACACTTTTCTCCGTACACCCTGAATCTCTACTAGCCTTCCCTCATCGTCGACAAAAAGCACCCTCTTTGTGAAAAAATCTACCAAAGCTCGATGAGCTGCTAACCAATCCATTCCAATGATTAGGTCATATGCCCCGAGAGCAGTGATGTATACATTCAACCTGGTAGTACACACTCCCAGTTCTACTATACAATTATCAACACTAGGTCCTACCGCTTGTTTTTTCCCGAAGCCATCTCGACTTGTTCAAGGTCATCATGCTCGTAGGCTGCCAACCCACTCTTTTCTAATGCAGATGGTGAAATGAAACTATCTATCGCACCAGAATCAAATAAAATCTTAACATTGATATGATTTAGCATACCTGACGACTCCACCATTGTGGATTGATGCTCGGCCTGACGATTATTAACCGTTGCGTAAATATGGTGGCTGCTACTTTCTCTTCCCATCAGGGCCTTTCCTTCTCTACGTGTGAATCTTGATTGTAACTCTAGGAAGTCACACTGATAATGGGGTCCTCCACATCCCAATAGGTAACACAAGGTTGAACCTGAACACTGTTATGTGACTGTCTCTAAAATGAGTTCCTTCCCCTGGAACCCCTGCCGCTACTTGTTGTTCCCTGAGATAGTCGTGGACCTGTCTGCATCATTGGTGATGAACGAGATTCTGCACTCGCTGCCATTGAAATCCCTGTGGTTACTTTCCTTGGAGCAAATATATTACCATATGGAGGTGGCCTTGATCCCCCTCCCCTGGGAAATGTCCTAGGGGCCTTTCCCATGAATCCAGGATGATGTGGAAAGATCGGTCTTGTACCTCCGGTTAAGTTCATGTTTTCCTCCACATAATGTGCATTTTCCACAGCTTCCGCTACTAAAGACAATTTCCACATCCACACCACTCATCTTATCTTAGGGTTCAATCCATAGACAAAGCACTCTACCTATCATTGGTCATTATTCATATAAAAAACATATTTGACCAATTCCATAAATCTGATCTCATATTCTTCTATAGTTTTGTTTCCCTGTACTAAGGCATGAAATTCCCCTACCTATTGGTCCTCGTAGTATGCTGGCAGATACTTCCTTTGGAACCTCTCCTCAAAAAGTTCCCAAGATACTGTGTTTGGGGTAATATGCAGTTGTCTTTCTAGGTTGCCCCACCATTTCAAGGCGCTATCTCTTATCTGAAAAATTGTGATCTTCTCCTTTGAGTTGGATGCATAGTCCCTTAAGGAAAAACACCTTTTCATGCCTTCCAACCATGCTTTCGCACGTTCATTGGCACACCCCTGACAAACTCCGAAAGTTTGATCTTCTGCAATTCTTGAGTGATATCTTCGGGTGGAGGTCCTCCCCTTGAATCCCTTAATGCTTTTGTATTATATGTTCCAGATAGTGGGGGTTCCACTTCGGTCCCTGCTGGTTTTCGCCCCTTTATAGTCTCATTTATGGCCTCCAACGAGCGCAGTATGAGAGCTAGTTCGGGTGATGGTGGTGGTGGCACTTGTGGTGTTGGTTGTGCCTGTGACGATGCTCCTCTGCCTCGACTCCCTCAAGTTATAACCATCCTATATTATTTAACCTGCATCAACCAAAGTTGTCAGGGTGAGTTCAAGGACGTTTCAAATTGGTGCTACTTAAACTAGAAAACAGGGTTAGGCATAAGTTTTTCTTTACTTGTCTGTAAACAGACGTTACTCTCTTTAGGGGATTGGCTGGGTTAGGATTAGGATTATGATTAAGTGTTTAATCTTGATATCTTCACCTAATAAAACTATTGACTCCCTTGCCTGGTAGCTATGCTAACCTTGCACCATACTCACCAATTCCTCTTGCTTACTCTCCTAGTGCATATGTCGCCTCCTTCCCGCTTGTCCTAGTCTAAGTCCTTTAAATTTTTTTCTTACAACCAATTATACTTTAATGCTTGACTCGTGACCTTTACTAGGTGTTTTGTACATATGTGTTGAATTTCACATCTTGGTGGCTACAGGTGCGAGTCTTTAAGGATTGTAGAGTGGCTTTCGGCATTGGAACTTAGTGCTGATGCACTGTGGTTATGTATTGCTTCCTGACTTGTGGTCGTATGATGTAGTGAGCCTGAGGCGATGCATTGAAGCTTAGTGTTTGAATTTGACTAGTGGAATGGAGTGGAGGGACTTGGCACTTGGATCGATGAGTTTTGTGTACGGTCTCGTGAGCTTGGTGCTTGGATAATCGAAGATTATTCTTCAAGATAGTACTTTGCTACTATTGATAATTAAACTATTTATATGTGAATTTATTTGTAAAAGTGATATGTGTGGCACGTTGGTGTTGGTGCTCTCCTTAAGGCGCTTCTCTTGGTGGGTGGTCTTGGGTTCAAAACCCATGGACCCTCTAACATTTTAATTAACTTTAATGTAGTTTACTTTACACTAAAAACACAATTAATTTAATTAAATATTTTTTTTAAAAGATTCTTAATTACACTAATAATTTTAAAGTTACTTAATTATCTTTAGAAAATTATTTTTATACTAATTTAACCTAAATTAACTTTAAATTAATTCAAAATAAATTAACCTAAATTATTTTTTACACTAAAATAATAAAAAAAAATTGGACGAACACACATAATTTTTTTTTTATATAAATAAGAGAAAAAAAAAATTAAAACAATTTAACAACAAGTGTGGGCACGCATGGATTCCACGTGCCCACCTTGCTTCTTCCAGTGCCGCCCCGAACTAAACCCTGAACTATTCATTAACCCTAATTCATATTTTCATTATTATTTCTTCTGGCGAGGCTTCGAGTTACGTTGTCGGTTGCCATGGCATTCTCTCATGGCTTCTGCTCCTCATTTGTCAGGTGATGGCTTCTGGCATTGGTCGCTAGCTTGTATTATGTGTGTTGTTTTGCATTAACTCGTAGGCTTGTATTTCCATGGTTTTTTTTGTTTTTTATTTTTGTTCTATGACTTCTCTTGTGTTGCAGGTGCTTGGATTGGACATCAGACCCATGGGTATTTGGCCCAATAATTTTTATTTCTATGTTATTATATTTTTTTTTTTGGTATTTATAGCGTACAGGCTACCCTTGGGCCCTAGTGTTTGATATTGGTTTAGCACACTATGCATAGATTCGATTTGGACCGGGAACTCTTAAGCCATATTTTAGATGTTCCCAATCCCGTTGTAGCTCTTTCATCTGTTCACGACCCCATCCACAATTCCCTTTCTCTAGTGACCGAAAAGATTTCTGGAATGATTCTTGGAATGTGTAGCCCAAAGCCATTGATTCCCCCACAGAATTCTTCACCCTTCCCTTTCATAAACTGTTATTGAACAATCAGAATACTCCGAGCACGTCAATCCCAGCTCAGATTCTTATATTTCTTCACATCTAGAAAGCAGATAAGAAGTCACCAAGGGATTCTTTTCACTTTCTCGTTCCTGGGAAACCCTTAATTTCCACATTCTCCTTCACCAAATGTTGTTGTTTTGTGTTCTCACTCATATTCATAGTTGTTGCTATTGTAGGAGTAATAGCAGTGGTGGCGTTCATGGTATTAAATCCCAAGAAGCCTGAATTTAATTTACAGGAGAGAATTCAAATCCCAGCCTGAGCACACCCCCCGCCCCCCACCATTTTCCCCATATCAATGGATCTAAATACTCTTGTATTGATCGAGACACACCCTTAAATGTGGCGGAGGCATCCATTGTGGTCCCAAAATCCCACAACTTGCTCAAAATTGGGACAAATACATTGCAAAAACATTTGTTGCTTGGCATACTCTTGGTTTCCTGAATCAGGTGGAATAAAGAAAATAAGATATTTATCCATTTCCCAAACGAAGTCACCTGAACTTCTCGAGTTCGATTCCGAGTGACTTCATTTTATTAGTCTTGCGGATGTTTGTAATAGTTCACAGTTTCAT
>ML785426.1:134988-170586 GCA_009831015.1 Picea engelmannii
TGTATTGAGTTGTGTCTATAGAATACCCTTCTTGTTAAGGGGATTGTTGAAATATTGTAACTGCAAAGAGTATTATATTTATTTATCTAGTCATTATTAATTATATCAATCCCCTTTTGTGGATTGATCATGTCGGGCATTATTATTGACCAAATCCACTTTTGTGGATTGGTCAAATACTAAATATATTGTGCAAATTGAGAAGTTGGCCCCCAGGGTAACTAAAGTGGTTTTAACCACTAAGAAGAAAAGTCATCCATGCCCAGATAAGAGACACCTTTCCAACACCTGTTAGTTTGTATAAATAAAGGAATCCAATGCATCATTTGTTCACTCACTCATTCGCTCAATCAGTGCACAAGTTTGGTAGCTGCAATTGGGAGAAGAAGGAAGTGAGAGGCTCAAGACACATTTCCTAGAAGTTGATACTCATGGGTGGAACATTAAATTCCATATTAAATGGATTTAGAATGTCGTTTCTTAAAGTTTCATGTCAAAAGTAACATTGTTATTTTTCATGGAATTTTTTTTTATATTAAGAAACCTTACTTCTAGTCTTGTAAAATAAATTTGTCATTAAATAAAGTCCAAGGTGTTAAACTATTACTCAAAACAATAAGAAAATATGACACAAGTATAAATCCTCTAATTATTTATTTTTAGAGATGAATTGTATAACCAATGCCATGATATTTGGTGTTGAGTTTACCACTCCTTTAATGAAACATGCATTACATGCGTGGCCAACATTAAAGATTAAAATATAAATTTTTTTATCTGAGTGTCAAAACTTTCGAATCCTATTTGTCATAATCATTGGATACGTGCCATTCTTGGAGTTGTCTGAGATTTAGTTCATATGTTATTTTTAATTTCTATAGTATGGCTCTTTCATTTGCAAGAAATATTTTAGTTGGAATGAGTCTTGTTATGAAGAAATAAATAAGGCGAAAAATGACTCCAATGGCCACCAAAAAACCAATATAATCTTTCATCCAATGGAACATAGACTATATAAAAAGGTGAACTTAGAGGGTAACTTGTTGCAACATGCTGTGGAACAAAAGGATAGTTCTGACCGATAAAAGGAAGAAATGAATCCCAGTCGACTAAGATATTTTTCCCATGTGGTAAGTGGAATGAACGAAACTTTACACATCCAAAGAGGAGAAAGAAGTGGGTGCTCGCTATCGGAGGGAAGTGGAAAAAACTTGAGGGGTATTCTCGAGGTAAACTGGGGGAGATAACCTTGGTCTTAGAGGCTTGATAACAAGATTTTAGGTCGACCACCCATAGAGAGAAACATCTTCAACATGATTAAAGTAGAGATCACACATGTTGTAAATGGATAAGGAAATACACCTTTGTAAGGTCGCACGATATGAAGATTTTAAGTATGTACCACTCCAAGGATTAGATATCGTTCATTCCATCAACCCAGGATTAGAACAAGAAATTCTTGACGCTCTATTCGCTACAACCAAACCTCTAAACTAATAGACCAACATTTGATATCGTTGTGGACTCTATGCATACTGACGAACAATACATATTATCCGAAATAAGTGGAAAACTACAAGTGAAAGATTAGGCCAATAAATAAATTATTTATAGGCTTTTGAACCAGTGTCTGTTGAATCTTCATCAGAACAAGTCCCAACAGGTTATCTGGGCGATGAAAAGGTGGGAATCGAGAAAGAAAAGGATGAAAATTTGGAATCCCCTGAGTCAAATCCTAGTATAGTTCGAAATGGACTTTCCTTTCGACAAACTTTATACCAAATGGGAAAACCCATATTTAAGGTTCATACGAGCTACGTCAGCTAAAGAAAAATAAAGAAGATAGGTCAAGTAATTCAAATTGAATGAAAGACCCTTACCAGAAGTGAATCCTATTGAAATCCTCTTTTTATTTTTGTTTGTACGGTCCTATTCATCCAAATTTTTGAAGAAATAATAGAATCAATCTCCAATGATGTGGAAAATAACATATGTGTCAAAGTCATTGACTATCTCGTTAACGAGGGTGTGACTATACCCTCCCATGGAACTAGGTAAACCATGGGACCGAACAGGATAAGTGAAGGTTTAGGTATGAATATAGGTCCTGGGTTATGTGTTATGAGGTGGACCGATGACTCAGAATGATAAAAATGTCTGTAAATGGATCCGATCTCTAACCAATACGATCGTGGTGAACAACCAATGTACGCGAACCTCGTTGGTTCAAGTGATCTAATTGTGTTTTTACATCATAAATGCAAGGAAAAGTATATTGATTTTTAATAGTTACTCGATTCAACTACTTGTAATAAACACAAAGCCGAACAGATCCATCCTTCTTCTTAACAAATATCATCGAATCTACCCAAGTTGAAACATTGGGTCTAATCATACCCTGATCTAATAATTCTTGAAGTTTCACCTGCATTTCTCTAAGTTTAGGAAATGAGATTTGGTAAGGAGCTCTAGACACTGGTTTGGTACCAGGATTTATTTCAATGGAAAATTCAATCTCACGCTTTGGAGGTAGACCAAGAAACTCATCAGGAAAAACATTAGCAAATTCTAAAAGAACTAGATATTTCTCTAAGGATGAAATATCTTCGTCATTTAAGGTCATCATAGCATACATTTTACATCATTTTCTGACACTCCGTTTCAACTACAATGCTAAAATTAGTCTGAGGGAAACATGATTCTTTTCCCCTTGGAGAATCATCAATTGTCCCTGATCATTTACAAAATTAAGGGTATTAATTCTATAGTCTAGCACAACCCAGTGGGATTCAAGCCAATCCATCCTTAGTATTACATCATAATGTCTAAGAGATGTCACATAAAGGTTCACATGTGTGATACACACTCCCAAATCTAAAGGGAACTTGCATACTAAGAATTTTACTTTTTGTGAATGATCCAATGCCATCTCAACCTCGTCAAAATCATTTTTCTCTGTTTCCACCAGTTTACATTTCACTAAAGCATTAGGAGAAATAAAACTGTTAGTTACACTTGGATCAATTAGAATAGTTACATCCATATTATTCAATTTACCTCTTGTTTCAAGCATTGTAGATTGATGCTCAACTTGACGATTATGCATGGTTGCATGAATCCTATGGGCTCTTCCCATATCTCTAACAATAATTTGATATTGTTCTAGATGTTAATCGTTCCTATTTTTAGGACACTTTCATTGATAATGTGGTCCCCCACTATTCCAAAATCCATTAGTAGGATAAGACCTTATCGATTTATCCCTTTTATTAGGTGATTGTGCTAAACTTTGAACAGGCTCTAAAGTACGAGCACCACCTTATTAAACTTGATGCTTGGAATATTTTTTATGGTTCTTATAATAATGACTCTTTTGAAACCCATGTTGATGTCAAGAACCAACCTTATGGTTTATTCCTTCATCCCCCGCCCCCAATCCTTTGAGTATGTTTCCCATGGAATAAATGTACAATAGGATTAAAATTTTTATCCTCTTTTACTCTCTTTCATTTCTTCTTCAAATATTATACCTTTTTTCATTGCCTCATGCAATGTTGTAGGCATCCAAACACACACTTTTTACTTTAACAAGGGATTAAACCCATACAAAAACTTGTTCACCTTTAGGCTTTTAGTATTCAGATATGTATTATATCTAAGAAACTCCATGAATCAAGACTCATATTCAAGTACAATCTTAGTTCCTTGCTTAAGACCATGGAACTCATTCAACTTTTGTTCCAAGTATTCTGCTAAAAGGTATTTCTTTAGGAACTCGACTTCAAATTGTTGCCAAGTCAAGGTAGAGATAGAATATCCAAATTGGGACTCCAAATTTCTTCACCATAGTAATTCACTCTCCTTAAGTTGGTATACAACCAATCTGGATTTTTTGTTGCTAGAATAGCTTCGCAACCTAAAACATAGGCACATGTTTTCCAACCAAGCTTCTGCTACATCCCCTTTAGTGGTATTTTTAAATATAGGTATCTTTTTCTAACTCTATATGTACATCTCCATTAGATCATACTTTTCATCTTTTAGTTTGCGAGGAAGAGCCAGCCATTGAAGGATTTCTCCAGTTCTATTTATCAAATTTTATGTCATCCTTTGAAAGGATAACATCATATCCCTTACTTCTCTAATAGATATACATTCAGAATCATCATCTCGAGAAGGTGGAGGTGAAGGTTCCCTCATCTTTCTTGTATCTCTCACCATGATTACTCGATCAAGTAAGATTCATATATTAGTTCTCAAAATTTCAATCCTTAATAAAAAATTACGACATAAACATTAGCATGTAAGCCCTTGGTCCTAGTGCTTAAAAGGACTCTGATACGATTTGCAAGGTCCCACCTTACCTACCATCCTCACATAAAGAAACTAGACTCAATATAGGGAAGGTCCCACCTTACCTACCATCCTCACATAAAGAAACTAGACTCAATATAGGGATTTTTATGGCTACATATATATACTTAAAATGACCCTCTTATAGTTATACATGTAAAATAATTATAATTATAACTACAAAAAAATGAAAACTTAAATCTTTAATTCAAAAGTGTAATTCCAAAATTTGTTAAACTTACCCTAAATATATTTGGACAAAGCTTGGATTTTAAAATAAAGAATAGAGGCAGAACATGAAAAGTAAACTTAATTTGAATTTCATCAAACATGCATAATGTAAAGTAGATAATGTCCATAAATAATCATATATAGTTATGAAAAGATATAAATAAATAATTATAGATAATTTTCACAAATAATTATAGATAATTATTGCACATTCCATTATTTCATTAAAACAAATTCATGTGTTGATTACCTTTCTCGTTTATTGGAAAATAACAAATTTAATTTTGAGATATCTCATAATTACATTTACTACACAACCTTGATCAATAAGCCTAGTGCATATGGTGTGAAATATTGACTTAAGAACTAAATCGTACTCTAGTTTTTTTTTACAAGCCATACACCAACATAAATCTTGGTGTATGAATGGATATATTTGGGATGAATTTGTATATTTACTTATACATTCTCTATTAATAAACATGGTAAATAGATTCCATAAGAGCTCTCAAAATCTACAAATAAATAATTATAATGTCTAGAAATATGTATAAATAGTTGAGAAAAGATAAACATAAATAGATATAAATAATTGTTCAATATGCACACTATATTAAGAAATATATTAAATGCATCCCACTATAGCTGTGAAAAAATACATAGATAATTATAATGTCTAGAAATAACTATAATTATTTGGGAAAATATACACATAAATAATTATAAATAATCATTCAATATACACATTCTATTAAGAAAAATATAGTAAATGTTTTTCATGAGAACTCTTAAAATATCTTTCCCATAAATAACTATAATTAGTTGGGTAAGTATACATGAACCTCACTCAATAAAGTAAGAAATCCACTATTAATAAACTTCACAATTAGTTCTATTAGTCAAAAAAACATGTTATGGACAACATTTCTAAAATAATCATAATTACAAATAATTAAATAAATATAGCCAAATTTATGGGACCTTTTGGTAGGACATAGTTTAAATTTCTCATATGTAGAATGAGGAAATAATTAGAAGGAGAAGAGAGAAAAATTTCATCTTCAAAAACATATATTTTTCCTTGAACCCTCCATAACAATTAATTTCACATATGCCATATAGTTCTCTTTTATTTCCCCCCTTTAGTAGCTCCACTTGCCAACTCAACCAAGCTAAGCTACCACCTCAACCAAGCTAAGCTACCAACAGATTTAATTTAGAGACTTGAGAATCATTTTGATAGAATCTTGTTACTCTCCACATTCCCCCATACCATGGGATCCTTGTGTATTTATAGGATTTGAGAGAGGTGACACCTCATCCTCTCATGCAAAATTAATTATTTTTTAAAATCATATAATTTTTATTATTCACGACCCCCAGGTGGCAATGCCACATTTTTTAATTCTTATATAAATAATTAACTATATTAATATTCACCACCCCCATGTGTCATTTTTATATTATTTATCATTATTTATTTTTTTCAAATTAAATATTTCTTATTTTTATTAAAAAAAAAAAAATAAATTTAAATCCCCTCAAAAGTGGGTAAATTTGGAATTAGATTAATATAAGATTTAACCTAGGTTAGATTACATAGTGTATTTGTACCATTGAGTGGTTATTTTGTGTTGGATAATATGGATTTCACACCCCTATTGTATACCTCTCCAGACTTATTAGGATTTCAAATCCTTTCCTTGTACCCAAGACTTCATGTATTAGTAGATTTAGGACTCCAGACCCTAATTTTTTTCATAGATCCAAGACTCCACGTCTTGATATTCCATGGGTTTAGGAATTCATGCACTAAACTCCAAGGCTTCTCATCTATTATACTAAAAAATCCACATTTCCCTCAAGGTATTGGTTGTGAGTTCATACCCATCYAATCRTCTTGTTGGAAAGGTCTTGTTTCCCTATACCTGTACACCATAAATGCATAGATTAATACCATTAATTTAAAATTCATAATGAATTAAATTAATGAAATTTTACCCAAAAGTGTACATGACTTCCAAATTCATTTCTGATCCGAGCATCCTTGTCGGCAAGTAACTATTTCCTTGCCAAATCTTATTCATTACAAGGTTAAGAATACATAATCATGAAAATCATGTAACATCATTATATCATAATCAACAATTTGTTCCACACAACAATGATAATCCATGTCACAATAATATATACTAATTTATGTAACTAATGAAATGTAGAAAAAAAAAACATACACACAACAAGTTCTGAATCAAAATTGATCTGAAACACATGATCAAAAACATATACAGACATAAACATAGATACAATCATGTATATATAGTATGTGCATATATATTAGTGTTCACAAGTCAAGTGACCCAACCAAGTCCATAATATATAAGTGTGGAATACATAATCCATAAAAAATCACCCTCTTCGGGTGTCACAAAACTATATTAGTCAATATGGGACACTACGACGTTGGGTTGAATAGGGGTAAAATAAAAAATAAATGCATATCCTTAATGTTCCATATTTTTTCTTCAAAAAGAGTACTAGAACTCCCCAAGGTGATACACTTGGTTGTATGTCACCTTTATTCAATAACTCTTCAAACTACATTTGAAATTCTTTTAATTATGGTGTGCTCATTCTATAAGTATTTTTGGATACTGGGGAAGCTCTATGAATTAAGTCAATAGGGAATTGTATGTTTTTGTTGGGTGAAAAACCTGGTATATTTCCAAATACATATTCATACTCTTATAGCACTGAAAAATATACAATAATTTGACCTTTTCCATTACCTGGACCTTCCACATTGTTTGCAAACATTTTCCCAAAGATTATACCATCTTGGACTCACTCTGAGATGGATATCCTTGTTGATAGTAATTATATTTGTTCCTAAATAAAGGTGGCTTGAATATTTTTTTCCTTGATCCACCTTATCATTTTTATTATTTCTCTAAGAATTCAACACCATTGATCTTCCTTTGTTATGTTCATATAGGTATTTTGCCTTCCTAATGGCCTCATACAGAGTCATAGGTACATCAAATTGAATCCTATCTCTATGAAATGATGGACTTGTCCACTCAAGAATATATCAATTTTATCTTTCTCATCCTCGATTAATGCCACATACCTCAACATCTCTAAGAATTTCTTCCCATATTAACGCAGACCCCCGACCCTCGGGTTGAGATCCGTACATGATCTTCAATAGAACCATGCCAAGAGTTAATCAAACCCTTTGTTTGAGTCACAGAGGACTTCGGGATTTGGGATTTGGAGAGTCCCGATATATCCCACAACTCTTTACAAATGGAAAAATGCAAATCATCAATGAGGGTTGACCATTCCAACGCACACCACTTGTTGTCACTAAATTTGGCTTTTCTGGACTTGAGCGAATGACCCGAAAATCGTTCCTCTGGCCTTATGATTCCCTGAATTATGAAATAGAGACCCCTTTTTGGGATTTTATGTACCAGGGGTTTGAAACTCTCAGTTCCAAAAATCACTTGTCTCCTCTACTTCACAGACGCTGGAAAGCCGAAATGCCAAAATTTCATTCCAAAGACACTTCACATTTCACGACTTCAAGGTTTTCAATGAAAAGCACCCCAGCTCCTTGTCATTAGGGTTTCTAAAATGTCGAACCTTGAAATGTCAAAATTTCAATGTTTCTCACTAAAGGCATGTCACGTTTCACGACTTCGGGGGTTTCAATGCCAAGGGTCCAGATCCTTTGTCATCAGAATTTTCAGTATACTAAACTCTGAAATACTGAAATTCTGAAATTCCACTGTTGATATCCATTTCATGAACCGAGGGTTTGAATGACCAAGGGTTTTGGCCTGCACTCCAAAATTATGGGTCCTAAATTCCTGAAATGATTTGATGGCTCAAACTGATCACGATCAACGGTCCACATTGATTCTTGATTTCAGGGTGGTGGATTCATCCAATTCCTAACCACCTTGTAGTTCCTATGGATCCTACAGTCCTCGCGACTTCTGACGCAGGGTCACGCCACCCATGTGCACGTCCTTTCACAGGACTTTCTTCCTCTCAGCCCGAAGAACTCGAAGGTTCTTCTATCTCTTTATCAGGAGATCTACACCCACAGAAATCTGTTCCGAAGTTAGCAAAATCTCATTGTCTCGCAAGTTCGTGACCCTAAACCTTCAACTTTCCATTTCAAATCTCAAGATACCCGAGCTAGTGACACGGGTATAGCTCTTGTTCTCTATGTGTGCCTTCACCACATGAAACCGTGGGTTACGCTTAATGTTAGCGCCTCTCGCAATCTCACAACCTCGCGATCTCGCCGGTTAAACCGTCGAGGTTCACCCTCCTAGTCCACGAGTCCCCGAGATGCGAGAATTCAACACGTGTTCACCCTATGCTTTGCCACGCGGTCCCACCTTATGCTCTGCCATGCGTCCCCACAAATCGCGACCCTTCGGCACTTCGCGACTCGACATCCACATGAGTTCTCTCCTCGGCACTTCGTGATTTACGAATCCTTGGTGCCACCTGTATTCCACTCATGCTCCGCTATGGCCCACACTGCTCTAGTTGTCAAGATATCGCCTTCTCGTGACCTCGCGATCCTCGTGCCCAAATTCTTGAACCTTTTCTTGCGAGGTCCCGAGACACGATCCCTCGCTCATATCCAACGGTCCTCTTGTGCTATGGATCCAACGGCTATCCTTCTCTCGCTGCTCCGTGACCTCGCACCCTCGTGCCTCATGACTTTGCACACCCAATACTTGGGTCTTTACCCTGCGAACTCCCGATTTCACAAGATCACTGATCTCTACCACCTGTCCCCTCAGGTGGATGGCTCCAAATATCTCGCCGCTTCTCCACTCATGACTTGGAGCACCCAATACTTGGGTCTTCAACCAACGAACTCTTGATTTAGCGAGGCTTCCCGATCTATGCCACCTGTCCTACACAGATGGATGGCTCACAACCTCTCGCTACTTCACAGCTCGTGAAGTCGAATGACTTCCTTTTCACTCCTCCAATGCTCGAGTCTACGATATGAGAATCTCTTAACACATGTCCTCCTAAACAACGACTCTGATCTTGCAGGGGTATCACTTCTCGTGATATCGCAGCTCTTTCTTCTCAACTTTCGGGGCTTCAACTCCCGAGTCCCTGATACACGATACTACATGTAGATATGATGACTCCTACGACTCTTGAATCGATGGCTCTGCCTCTCCTGAGCTTCGAATATCCTCGAAATCTTTTCGCCGTAACCTCCTTGTAGCTTTGCAAGATTTGACGATCCCTTGAACTTCGCAAAATCTCTTCAGAAGATTTCAACCGCCCGCTCTCCCTTGGTTAATCCACGAAATAGAGAAGAGTATCTCTCCACGAGATTCTTTCGCCGCATCGCCAACCTGCGACGCTTCTTTTTGAATTCAAGTCACACTTGTTTACGCTGAATCTTCAACATCTCATAGGCCTATCCTTCCTGAGCTTTCTAAATTTCTTCAACCTCAACGAGGTTCTCTGCACGCACCCCTTGCGACAAGCCTGCGAACTCTTCAGTTGTTCAAACTTCCTTTGACTCTGCGTATTCCCTAGCAGTAGTCCTTCAATACTTCTTCTCAGTTTCACGACTGAGGCTTTCTCCCTTAGCCTGCGCACTCCTTGCACGGCTCCAACAACTCACTTTTCGCTTTTGAGCAAATTGAGAACAAGAGTTTAACTCCCGAGCCTTCTGTCAACGCACTCCTTGCGGATGATTCAACTGCACTCCTTGCAGGAATCCTTTCTCAAAGAGAAGCAATTGTAACTCACTTCACTTCCTCTCGGATTTCAATATTAACCCATGAAATCATACACACAACATAATAACAATGCATAACAGGAAGTAATATTCATAAGCAAAGCATTCAACACACATACACAGGGAATAACACAACAACCATGAATCTGAATCAACTTCTTCTATTAATTCAAGATCTGTACATGGGTGTTATTCTACAACTCTCTTCTATTCTCCTCTACTTTAGACTCTTCTTTCTCCTACTGGACTAACTTACAATGATACAAATGAGGGTGTCCATATTCGGTTTTCCCTCTTCCTTTGAGAACTATCTAATCTAAGAATTCAATTCTATCTACCTGCAACTACTACTATAAATGCCTCTGTCTATCTCAGACGAGAGCGTATGGCTCGATGTCTGAGTACATTCTTACCAAGGAGCTTAAATTAAATGATCTCATTTATATTTAGCGCATCAACTTTAAGGGAAAATTTAAAAATTTAAAAACTTGCGCTGGACGTCTTCCAGTTGTCTTTCTTCTCCCACGTTGTCTTTGCTTGTCATGAGGGATTCTCTTGCATCATACTCCCTCACTTGAAAATTTGCATGGGCTCCTTTCCATGAGCTCCTGCACAGTATGTCCATGCTTTAGAATTTCTGCTTCAGTCTCCCAGCTGGCATCTTCAACTGGGTGTCCTTTCCATTTGACCAAATATTCAAAATACTCTTTCCTCCTGGTTCTCTTACCCACTCTTTTATTCAGTATCCGCTCCATCTGTGGCTTCTCTACAACTAGCATCTACTTCTGCCACTGGATCTCTGGTTTATCATTACTTTCTGCTCCTGCTTCATCAGCTTTATATGGATATAAATCAGAAACATTAAATATCAGAGATATTCCAATGTCCTTTGGCAACTCAATTTCATAAGCATTCTATCCCATTTTCTTCAAGACCTTGCATGGCCCAATTTTCTTCATCTTCAACTTGTTGTATGTTCCCCTTGGGAACCTTTACTTCCTCAAATGTGCCAGAACCATATCACCAACCTCAAACTGAAGTTGTCTCCGATGTTGATCTACTCCGCGCTTGTACTCCTGGCTTGATTTCAATAGTACCTCCTTCACCTGGCTGTGAAGTTCCTTCATCGCTTCAGTGAATTCTCCTGCACTAGCACTGCTAGTATCAGTCTGCTCTGAATCCCTCATTTCAAAAACTCCTCGTGGCTGCATTCCATATACAGTCTGAAATGGACTTTTTCCTGTGCTCCTGTTCACTGAATCATTGTAAGTAAACTCTGCTTGTGGTAATATGCTATCCCAGCTGCTATGGTGCTTTGTCACCAAGCTCCTCAACAAGTCTCCTAGACTCCTATTGACCACTTCTGTTTGTCCATCCGTCTGAGGATGATAAGAAGAACTAAACATCAAATTAGTCCCCAGCTTCTTCCACAATGTTCTCCAGAAATAGCCTATGAATTTTGTGTCTCTGTCCGAAACTATGCTTTTCGGCAATCCATGAAGTCTTACAATCTCTTTGAAAAAAACATTTGCAATGTGAGTCGCATCGCTGGTCTTCTGGAATGGAATAAAATGTGTCATTTTAGAAAACCTATCAACTACCACAAAGATTGAATCAACACCTCTTTGTGTCCTCGACAATCCCAATACGAAGTCCATGCTAATCTCATCCCATGGCCTTTCAGGTGTGGGTAATGGCTGATAAAACCCTGCATTCTTCTTCCTTCCTTTTGAATGTTGGCAAATCCTGCATTTGTCTGCAAACTTATTGACTTCTGACCGCATCCCTTGCCAAAAGTATGACTCGCTTAGCTTTGCAAATGTCTTATCATGACCAAAATGTCCTACTAATCCACCACTGTGCTTCTCTTTCAACAAGTTCTCCCTCATGGAGAAATTCAGAATAAACAGTTGATTGACTTTGAACAACAATCCATCCCGGAGAACATACTCTATCCACTGGCTTCTGTCTCTGAGAACTGGATTCTCAGCTACTTCATAAGCTTCCTTAAAATCTTGATCATCTGCATACATGTCCTTAAGATCATCAAAGCCTAACGTCCTGACTTTGAATTCCTGCATCAACAAACACTTCCTGCTCAAAGCATCAACAACTTTGTTAGCAGTACTAGAAATATGCTTTATTACAAAAGTGAAATTTTGCATGTATTCTACCCATTTAACATGCCTCTGATTCAGCTTTTCCTGCTGAGTCACAAACTGTAATGCATGGTTATCACTATATAGAACAAATTCCTTTGGAATCAAATAGTGTCTCCATTTCTTCAATGTATGTATGATGGCATGGAATTCCTTATCATATGTGGAGTATTTTTCTTTTGCCTCATTCAACTTCTCACTGAAATATGCAATCAGTCTATCTTCCTGACTCAAGACCACTCCTATGGAAAACTCGCTTGCATCACATTTCACCTGAAATGTCTTTTGAAAGTCCGACAACACCAAAATTGGTTTCTCTCTAATCTTTCATTTCAACAAATTGAAACTCTTCTCAGCCTCTTCAGTCCAGTGAAAAGATTTATGTCTTTTCTTGACTATGTCCATCATTGCTGCACTAATTCCACTGAAATTCCTGATGAATTTTCGGTAGAAACTAGCCAAACCATGAAAACTACTCACCTCAAATACCTTCCTCGATGATGGCCAATTCTTGATTACCTCCACCTTATCTGGATCCATCCTCAATTCATTTGCAGATATGACAAACCCCAAATAAATGAGTTCTGTCTTCATGAATGAATACTTCTTCATGTTTATCAACAGCTTCTCCTTTTGTAACCTCTTCATCACAATAGCCAAATGCTCCAGATGTTCAGCCTTTGTCTTGCTGAAAACCAATATGTCATCCAGATACACGATGAAAAATTTCCCAATGAAATCCTTCAGAACTTCATTCATCAACCTCATAAAGGTACTGGGTGCATTTGTCAAGCCAAACGGCATGACAAGCCATTCATACAAACCTTCATTTTTCTTGAATGTTTTTTTCCATTCGTCACCTTCTCTCATACGAATCTAATGATATCCACTCTTCAAATCTATCTTTGAAAAAAAAAATTCCCCACTTAAGAAATCCATCAGATCATCCATTCTTGGCAATGGGAATCTATACCTGATAGTTATTTTGTTGATGGCTCTTGAATCAGTGCACATCCTCCAGCCTCCATATTTCTTCAGACTAAGTACTATTGGAACATCACACGGACTCAAGCTTTCCCTGACCAAACCTTTGTCCAACAACTCCTGGACCTATCTTTTAACCTCTTCATTCTCCTGCGGCATCAATCTATACGTGGCTTTGTTTGGTAAAATAGCTCCTGGTATGAGGTCTATATGATGGCTCACGCTCCTCATTGGTGGCAATGAACGAGGTAATTCGTCCACCACAATATCAGCGAACTCTTCTAGTAGTTCCTGAACTTCTTCTAGAAAATCGTCCACTCTTGTGCTAGTCAGAACAATTCTCGGCTTTCTGACCACTAAGAATTGTGGATCCTCCTTATTCTTAACTTCTGTAAGAAGTTCCTTCCCACTCATGAGAAGTATGGTGTTACTTACTTCTGGCTTCACATATTTATCTTCAATTGGACACAACATGTAAGTCCTCCCATTCTTCTTCAGGGTATATGTATTCATTCTCCCATCATGAATTACATTTCTATCATATTGCCATGGTCTACCCAACAATAAATGACAGACATCCATAGGAATAACATCACATAAAATTTTATCATTATATCTTCATATCTTAATGTCAACTAAGCACTATTTAGTGACATTTACCTAATGTCCCTTCTGTAGCCATGAAAATTTGTATGGACTTTGATGATCAGTTGTCTCCAGCTCCAGTTTTTCTACTATCTCGGTTGAAACGAGATTATCGATGCTTCCACTATCCACGATGACTTTGCATACTCTATCCTTGGTCTTGCAAGCAATCCTAAAAAGATTGTTCCTCTGCGCTGAGTTCTCCATCTCCCTCTCTGGCGTCAAAAGGACTTTTCACATCACTAGCGATCTTCTGCCTTCAGCGTACTCTGCCTCAACATCTCACCTCTATGCCTCGACGATGTGAGTCTCTCCAGTTTCTTTATTTTTCTCTGGACATTCGAATGGCTTGTGTCCATTTTTTCCACACGTGAAGCATGTAATTACTCCACCTCTTCCTCTTCCTCTACCTCTGGTACGAGGAAATCTATCATTATCAACATATCCTCCTCTTTGCTCAATTTTCTGTCCTCGCTGCTCAGCATATGGTCTTCTCTGTGAGGTCCCACCTCTTTCAACCTTTTCCTGAGGTTTCTTCTAGTCCTCCTTGGGCTTCTGGTATTTATCTTGGGAAACCGATTTACCTTTGGGCTGACTTCTGCCTCGGCCTTTCTGACTTTGTTTACATATCAACTTCTCCTTAGATTTCAGAGCCAATTGGTAAGCATCCTCCACCGTTTGGATGGTTGCCAAATTTAATTCATCTTGAATTTCATACCTTAGGCCATTCATATACCTGGCCACCTTTTTGTCATTGCTTTCGCGATGACCTGCTCGAATATTCAACCTGTAAAATTCCTCAGTATACTATTTCACTGTCATCAGCTTCTGTCTCAGGTTCTGCATCCTCCTGAACAGAGAAATTTGATAATCCCTGGGAATGAATTTTTCCTTCATCTTTGCAATCATCCTGTCCCATCTCTTAATATTTTGCTTTCCTTGACAATGCATGTTAGCTTGCAATTCATCCCACCATAAGGCTGCATGTCCTTTTAATATTTTGATGACGTGTATGACCTTCTTATCATCTTCGATATCTTCATAATCAAAGTAAGTGTCAAGAGCTCTAATCCAGTCTAGCAGCTCTTCTGCATCCAGACTCCCTTTGTAAGCTAGAATGTCCATTTTTGTTTTCGAACTCATCCGAGCGATAGCCTTAATTAAACGCTCATTGGCTGCATCTTCTGCTGGGATTTCTTCCTCTCTATGTCCAACATCACCTTCATCCTCAGATTCACAGATATCTCCTGCATCAGTGTTTCTCCTTTGTGACATCTCCATGTCCTCCATTCTGGCACAAATATTTCGCATTTCTCTCTCCATGTCTGGATTCTGTACTTGCCTACCTCTTTCTCTGGACATTTCTCTTCCTTTGGACAATTCCCTTTCCTCCTATGGATCGGGTGATTGTCTACCTCTTCTCCTTGGCGGCATGATGTATTCTACCCTTTCCTCTGCTACAGAAAGCAAAAAAACTTTTCTATGCTCTGATACCACTTGACGCAGGGTCGTGCCACCCACAGGCACATCCTTGCACAGGACCTTCTTCCTCTCAGCCTGAAGAACTCGAAGGTTCTTCTATCTCCTTATCGGGAGATCTGCACCCACAAAAATCTGTTCCAAAGTCAGCCAAATCTCGTTGTCTCGCGAGTTCATGACCCTAAACCTCCAACTTTCCCTTTCAAATCTCACGATACCCGAGCTGGCGACACGGGTATAGCTCTCATTCTCTATGCGCGCCTTCACCACATGAAATTGTGGGTTAGGCTTAATGTTAGCACCTCTTGCAATATCACAACCTCGCAATCTCATCGGTTAAACCATCGAGGTTCACCCTCCTAGTCCACAAGTCCCCGAGATGCGAGAATTAAACACGTGTTCACCCTTTGGCCGCACAGTCCCACCTTATGCTCTACCACACGTCCCCACAAATCTCAGCCCTTCGGAACTTCACAAATCGGCATCCACATGAGTTTTCTCATCGGCACTTCACGATTTATGAATCCTTGGTGCCATCTGTATTCCACTCGCGCTCCACTATGGCCCACACTACTCCAGTTGTTGGGATATCGCCTTCTCGCGATGTCGTGATCCCCGTGCAAAAATTATTGAACCTTTTCTTGCGAGGTCCCGAGACACGATCCCTCACTCAGATCCAACGGTCCTCCTGTGCTACGAATCCAACGACTATCCTTCTCTCGCTTCTCCATGACCTTGCGCCCTCGCGCCTCGCGAATTTGCACACCCAATACTTGGGTCTTTACCCTGTGAAATCCCGAGTTTGCGAGATCATCGATCTCTTCCACTTGTCCCCTCAGGTAGACGGCTCCAAATATCTCGCCGCTTCGCCACTCGCGACTTGGAGTACCCAATACTTGGGTCTTTAACCAGCGAACTCTCGAGTTCGCGAGGCTTCCCGGTCTATGCCACCTGTCCTACGTAGATGGACGGCTCACAGCCTCTCACTACTTCACCGCTCGTGAAGTCAAATGACTTCCTTTTCGCTCCTCCAATGCCCGAGTCTACGAGATGAGAATCTCTTAACACGCGTCCTCCTAAACAACGACTTTGATCTTGCAGGGGTATCATTTCTCGCGATATTGCTGCTACTGCTACTCAACTTTCAGGGATTCAACTCCCGAGTCCCCGATACACGATACTACGTGTAGATTAGATGACTCCTGCGACTCTTGAATCGATGGCTCTGCCTCTCCTGAGCTTCGAATCTCCACAAAATATTTTTTCCGTAACCTCCTTGCATCTTTTCAAGATCTGACGATCCCCAGAACTTCGTGAAATCTCTTCAGAAGATTTCAACCGCCCGTTCTCCCTTGGTTAATCCACGAAATAGAGAAGAGTATCTCTCCATGAGATTCTTTCACCGCTTCGCCAACCTTCGACGCTTCTTTCTGACTTCAAGTCACACTTGTTTACGCTGAATATTCAACGTCTCAGAGGCCTATCCTTCCTGAGCTTTCTAAATTTCTTCAACCTCAACGAGGTTATCTGCACGCACTCCTTGCGGCAAGCCTGCGAACACTTCAGTTGTTCAAACTTCCTTTGACTCTGCGTATGCCCTAGCAGTAGTCCTTCAATACTTCTGCTCAGTTTCACGACTGAGGCTTTCTCCCTTAGCCTGCGCACTCCTTGCATGGCTCCAACAACCCACTTTTCTCTTCTGAGCGAATTGAGAACAAGAGTTTAGCTCCCAATCCTTCTGTTAACGGACTCCTTGCGGATGATTCAACTGCACTCCTTGTAGGAATCCTTGCTCAAAGAGAAACAATTGTAACTCACTTCACTTCCTGTCGGATTTCAATCTTAACCCATGAAATCATACACACAACATAATAACAATGCATAACAGGAAGTAATATTCATAAGTGGAGCATTCAACACACATACACAGGGAATAACACAACAACCATGAATCTGAATCAACTTCTTCTATTAATTCAAGATCTGTACATGGGTTTTCTTCTACAACTCTCTACTATTCTCCTCTGCTTTAGACTCTTCTTGCTCCTACTGGACTAACTTACAATGATACAAATGAGGGTGTCTATATTCGGTTTTCCATCTTCCTTCGAGAACTATCTAATCTAAGAATTCAATTCTATCTACCTGCAACTACTACTATAAATGACTTTGTCTATCTCAGATGAGAGCGTATGGCTCGAGGTCTGAGTACATTCTTACCAAGGCGCTTAAATTAAATGATCTCATTTATATTTAGTGCAGCAACTTCAAGGGAAAATTTTAAAATTTAAAAACTTGCGCTGGACATTTTCCAACTGTCTTTCTGCTCCCACGTTGGCTTTGCTTGTCATGAGGGATGCTCCTGCATCAAATTCGCGAGTTCTCCACAGAGAATTCTGACCACCAAATACACTCCTCAATGACTCATGTCTAAACAACTCGGTGTTATCCCTCCTGAACTTAGCTTCTATGAGATGATTTCGACCTCTGTCTCCCTTTGAGCACTCCAAAGGTTAAATCCCTCCTAAGCTTTCACTTATAAACTCAAGCTTCCAAAATGATACCTGCTCGCACTCCTTGGGGAAAACCTTCAAATAACCTCTGGTTATTTGATTTTCCAACCCCGTGCACTCTTTGCAACAGTGGTCCTTCAACCTTCCTTCTGGATTTATAAAATCCAAGGCTTCAACTAGCCTGCACACACCTTGTGCGACTGTGTGCTTCACCTGCACTTTAGTTGGTATGAGAACAATGGTATCTCTCCTGATCTTTCTAAGATAAAACTCAGACCCTCATCAACGCACACCTTGCGGATGTTCACTGCACTCCTTGCAGAAATTCTCAGGAAGAGAAACAATTGAAACTCATTCCTCTCCTCTCTCAGACTTCATACACTCAACATGAAATCATACACATAACATAGCATTGAAACAAAGAAATTGTAAACAGAACACTCAACAAATGTAAATATTAAGCATCACAACACCATGAAAATTGAGTCAAAGCTTCATATATTAACTCAAATGATCTTGTACATGGGTTCTTCTCTACATCTTTCTACTACAGCTCTCCAGCTTATGAATTTTGAATGATCATAAATTTTACAATGATACAAAGGGTGAGGGTGTCTATATCTGTTTTCCCTCCTATGCTTCTAAACTATCTAATCTAACATTCATACCTACCTACTTTACATTAATAGACTTAAATTCCTAATACATATGACATATGAGGGTAATCTCTCCAGATCTGTTCATATCTCCAAGACATAAATGTAAGTACGCATTTTCCTAGCTATTACATTAATGCTTCAATTTTAAAATTTTAACCTGCTTTTATAAAAATGTGCTCCTTTTTCCCATCTGCGTGTCGAGTTGTTCCTTTGTCTAGGCACATGTTTTGGCTTTGGATTTGTACGATGCTCCTACATCATACTCCCTCTCTTGAAAATTTTCACGAACTCTTATTCATGAGCTCTTGCACAGTCTGTCCATGATTTTGAATTCCTGCTTCATCCTCCCAATTGGCATCTTCGACTGGATGTCCCTTCCATTTGACCAAGTATTCAAAATACTCCTTTCTCCTGGTCTTTTTGCTAACCCTTTTGTCAATTATGCTTTCCATCTGTGGATTTTCAACTACAGGCATTTGTTTTTTCCATTGAACCTCTTCCAGTTCCTCCTCTGCTCCTGCTTCTTCAGCTCTGTAATGGTACAAATGCGCAACATTGAATATCGGTGAGATTCTGACCCCATCGGGTAATTCAATATCATATGCATTTTCCCCAAATTTCCTTATGACCTTGCACGGTCCAATCTTTTTCATCTTCAACTTATTATACATTACCCTTGGGAACCTTTCCTTCATCAGATGCACAAGAATCAGATCACCAACTTCAAATTGAAGTTCTTGCCTATGTTGATCTACTCTTCACTTGTATTCTTGACTTGAACTCTGCAATCGCTCCTTAATTTGGCTGTGAAGCTCCTTCATTCCTTTTGCAAAGTCCTCTGCACTATCACTCATGAATTCATTTTTTTCCGAATCATTCAATTCAGAAACTCCCCTTGGCTACATTCCATATACAATCTGGAATGGACTCTACCCTGTGCTTCTATTGAGTGAATTATTGTAAGCGAATTCTGCCTATGGAAGAATGTGATCCCATTGACTGTGGTGTTCAGTCACTAATCTTCTTAACAAATCACCCAAGCTTATGTTCACGGCTTCTATCTGCCCATCCCTCTGAGGATGATATGTTGAGCTAAAATACAAACTTGTCCACAACTTTTTCCATAAGGTCCTCTAGAAATGCCCTACGAACTTGGTATCTCAATTAGACACAATACGCTTTGGCAAGTTGTGAAGTTTGACAACTTCCTTGAAAAACAGGATCACAATATGAGTTTCGTCACTGGTTTTTTGGCATGGTATGAAATGTGCCAGTTTTGAAAATCTGTTGACTACCACAAAGATAAAATCATATCCTATCTGTGTCCTTGGCAGTCCCAATATGAAATCCATGCTCACTACATCCCGTGACCTTTCAGGTATGGGTAATGGTTGGTATAACCCTGTGTTCTTCCTTTTCCCTTTTGTGTGCTGGAAAATTCTGCACTTGTCCACAAATTTCTTGAGACCTGTTCTCATCCCTGGCCAATAATATGAGCTATTTAACTTTGAGAATGTCTTGTCATGACCTAAGTGTCCAGCCAATCCTCCACTGTGTTTTTCGTTCAACAAATTTTCCCTCATGGAGCCTTTCAGAATACATAGTTGATTTCCCCTAAACAATAATCCATCCTGGATCATGTATTCAGTCCATTGGCTTATGTCCCTGATAATTGGATTCTCAGATGCCTCATATGCCTCTTTAAAATCTGGGTCATCCCTGTACATTTCTTTGAGGTTATCAAAACCCAAAGACTTGACTCTGAATTCCTGCATAAGCAAGCATTTCCTTCTCAAAGCATCAACAACTTTGTTAGCAAATCCATAAATATGCTTAGTTACAAAAGTAAAAATTTGCATGTATTCAACCAATTTAGCATGTTTTTGGTTCAACTTCTTCTGTCGAGTCACAAATTGCAAAGCGTGATTATCGTTGTACAAAACAAACTCCTTGGGAACCAAATAGTGTCTCCATTTCTTCAATTCTTGTATGACGACATAGAATTATTTGTCATATGTGGAGTACTTAACCTTCACTTCATTCAGTTTTTCACTGAAGTATGTGATTAGCCGGTCATCCTGGCTCAAGACCGTTGCAATTGCAAATCCACTTGCGTCACACCTGACCTAGAATGTCTTGCTCAAATCTAGCAAAACCATAATTGGTTGCTCAATGATCTTCTTCTTCAACAGGTTGAAACTCTTCTCTGCTTCCTCCATCCAATGAAAAGACTTATGTATTTTCTTCACCTTATCCCTCATCGGTGCGCTAATTCCACTAAAGTTTCAGATAAATTTCCTGTAGAAGCTAGCCAAACCATGGAAGCTTCGAACTTCAAACACGCTCTTCAGCGATGGCCAATTCTTAATCACGTTTATCTTTTCCAGATCCATTTTTAATTCATTTACAGAGATAAAAAAACCCAAATAAATGATTTTTGTCCTCATAAATGACGATTTCTTCATATTAATCAGTAATTTCTCCTACTGTAATCTCCTCATTACTACAACTAAATGCTTTAAGTGTTCTACTTTTGTTTTGCTGAAAATTAATATATCATCAAGATATACAATGACGAATTTCCCAATGGAATCCTTCAGGACTTTGTTCATCAACCTCATGAAAGTACTGGGCACATTTGTTAAGACAAATGGCATGACAAGCCATTCATACAACCCCTCATTCATCTTGAATGCTATCTTCCATTCATCACCTTCTCTCATTCGAATTTGATGATACCCACTTTTCAAATCAATCTTTGAAAAAAACTTTGCTCCACTCAAGCAATCCATCGAGTCGTCCATCCTTGGTAATGGAAACTTGCATTTGATGGTAATATTATTGATTTCCATTGAGTTTGTACACATTCTCCAGCCTCCATCTTTCTTTGGGATGAGCACTATCAGAACAACACATGGACTCAAGCTTTCTTGAATCAATCCTTTATCTATTAAGTTTTGAACCTGCATATTAACTTCTTCATTTTCCTGCAGCATCAACCGATATGCTGATTTTTTCAAAAAATTGGATCTAGGTATAAGATCGATATGATGGCTTATACTTCTAATAGGTGGCAACAAACAAGGTAGATTGTCCACTACTATATCAACAAACTCTCCCAGAAACTCTTGGATCTCTTTGGGTAAATCATCTATCCTTATACTGGTCAAAACAATTTTGGGCTTCCTGACCACAATAAATTGTGTTTCTTCCTTCTTCTTAACCTCATTAAGAATTTCCTTCCCACTCATGAGAAGTACATTGTTGCTCATTTTTGTTTTCACCTCTTTATCCTTAATTGGAAACAACATGTGAGTCCTACCATTTTTCTCCAGGGTGTACGTGTTCTTTCTCCCATCATGAACTACGTTTCTTTCATATTTCCATGGTCTACCCAACAATTTATGACAAACATCCATCGGAATGAAATCACATAATATTTCATCTTTATATCCTCCTATTTTAAATTCGACTAAACACTGTTTAGTGACATTTACCTAATTTCATTTTTGTAGCCACGAAACCTTTTACGGGCTTGGATGTGCAACAATCTCTAGCTATATATTTTCTACCATCTCTGTAGATATGAAATTGTATGTGCTACCGCTATCCACTATGACGTTGCATACCCTGTCTTTGGTTTTGCAAGCATTCTGAAATAGACTGTTTCTTTGGGCTCGGTTCTCTTCCTCCTTCTCCGTCTTCAAGAGAACTTTCCTCATCATCAAGGATCTTCCACCCTTATCATATTCTGCCTCAACATTCCATCCTTGAGCTTCACAAATGTGAGCTTCACCTCCATATTTCTTCCTATCTGCACACTCATAGGATTTATGTCCGATTTTTCCACAGACAAAGCATTTTACTTCACCTCCTCTACCTCTTCCTCTTCCTCTGGCTCGAGGAAAAGTATTTCTATCAGCATACTATCTTCCTTGTGATCTTCCTCCTCTCTCAGGTTGAGTTTGAGGATTCTTTCCCTCTTCTTTAGGTCTCTGAGTTCTATCTTGGGCAATTGTTTTGCCTCTGGCTTGACTTCTACCTCAGCCTCTTTGACCTTGTTTTTGGCTCATCTTCTCTTCAGATTCTATAGCCATATGATAAGAATCTTCCACATTTCGAATGGTCATCATGCTCATATCATCTTGAATTTCATATTATAGACAATTCATGTACCTAGAAACCTTTTCATCATCTCTTTCTCGACGACCTGCCCTGATGTTTATCCTATAAAATTCTTGAGTGTATTATTTTACTGACATCAACTTTTGTCTCAAATTATGCATGCTCCGAAATAGAGTGATTTGATAATCCTTGGTTATAAATTTGGATTTCATATTTGCAACCATTATATCCCAGCTTTTGATTTTCTACTTGCCTTTGCAGCGTCTGTCAGCCTGCAGTTCATCCCTCCGCAATGTTGCATGCCCTTTAAGTCTAGTAATAGCATGTTTGACTTTATTATCTTCCTTGACATTCTCATAGTCGAAGTATTTTTATAGATTTCTAATCCACTCTAAAAGTTCTTCAACATCCAAGTTTCCTTCATACACTGGAATGTCCATTTTATCTCTAGCACCTATCCTAGCAACAACCCTGAATAGGCGTTCATTTGTAGCATCTTCGACTGCAACTTCTTCTCCTTCATTTCCAGCTTCATTTTAACTTTTATCCTCACTGATATCCCCAACGTTGACTATCTGCCTCTGTGTTGTCTCCATAGCATCAAGTTTGGCACGTAAGTCACGCATTTCTCTTTCCACTGCTGGATCAGGCATTTGCGTATCTCTTCTTCTTGGCAACATGGTTGTAAAATTTTCCTCTTTTCTCTCTACTACATAAAGAAAATAATTTTTTCGGAGCTCTGATACCACACTTACGCAGACCCCTGACCCTTGGGCCGAGATCCGCACAGGATATTCACTAAAACCATGCCAAGGGTTAATCAAACCCTTTGCTTGAGTCACAAAGGACTTTAGGCTTCGGGAGTTGGAGAGTCCCAATATATCCCACATCTCTTGACAAATGCCGAAATGTGAATCATCAATGAGGGTTTACCATTCCAACACACACGACCTGTTGTCACTAAATTCATCTTTTTGGGACTTGAAAGAATGACCTAACAATTGTTCCTCTAGCTTTATGATTCCCCAAATTCTGAAATAGCGACCCTTTTTTGAGATTTCATGTACTGGTGGTTTGAAACTCTTGGTTCCAAAAATCACTTGTTTCCTCTACTTCCCGGACCCTGGAAAGTCAAAATGCCAAAATTCCATTCCAAAGACACTTTTCATTTCACGACTTTAGAGTTTTCAATGCAAAGCGCCCTGACTCCTTGTCATCAGGGTTTCTAAAATGTTGAACCCTGAAATGTCGAAATGTTGATGTTTCTCACTAAAGGCATGTCACATTTCATGACTTTGGGGGTTTCAATGCCAAGGGTCTTGATCCTTTGTCATTAGAATTTCTGGTATGCCGAACTCTGAAACACCAAAATTATGAAATTCCACTGCTAATATCCCTTTTGCAAACTGGGAGTTTGAATGACCAAGGGTTTTGGCCTACACTCCAAACTTATGGGTCTCAAATTCCCGAAATGATTTGATGGCTCAAATTGATAAAGATCAATGGTCCACGTTTATTCTTGATGTCAGGGCGGAAGATTTGTCCAACTCCTAACCACTTTGTAGTTCCTCTGGATCCTACAGTCCTTGCAACTTCGCAAGTTCTCCACAGAGAATTATGACCACCAGATGCACTTTTCAATGACTCCTGTCCAAACAACTCAGTGTTCTCCCTCCTGAGCTTGGCTTCTATGAGACAATTTCGACCTCCATCTCCCTTTGAGAACTCCAAAGGTTAAATCCCTCATAAGCTTTCACTTATAAACTCAATCTTCCAAAATGATCCCTACTCGCACTCCTTGCTCGAGAACCACCACGGCTCGTCGCTTCCTCTAGTATTTTCGCTATCTCACATAACATAAGTAAGAAAGGACTATGAACCAAATTTGCATGCGCCATCTTTTTTTAATATGGCCATTACACACACCACTGTCCAGCGTTACCTCAATTATGATAGACACTAACAACTATACGCTAGAGATTTCAACAAACACCCACCCCAACTCCTGTCACTGAAATCCATTATGTCACAACCTCAACCAATGAATGCATGAGATTTCCTTTCTCTCTATGTGAATCATTTGATCATTTCACATATCAATTTCCTATGATAATTGAATACAGGCATTGTCAACTGGCCCCTATTCAAAATCATACCCCCCCCCCCCCACAGACCCGATAAATACCCTTACCCCATGAATTAATATGGTTCATATCTTCCCACCAGAACCTAAGGCACTCCCTTCTCCCCCATGGTTCCTAGATGATTTATATGAGGAGTTACCCCTAAATCCCCCCAATTCTCCAATTCATTTCCCCACGAACATTCTACGCCCGAATACCATTTTTAACCCACAATATCTAGATATTTGGTTTATGTCAAGAGAACCATCGAAATTCCCCTCCATCGATCCCCCTACATCTTTATCAGAAGGAGACAACGCCACAGTGATAGTCACCGAGGTCACTCCTCTTGATCCCTTATATTCGCGCCAGTTTCATTGTGATGAAGATATTCTCGAGGAGTTAACTACCCCCAATTTCCCATGGAATGCGCTCCACCATAGAGCTCTCTTTCTTTCACAGGACGCCTTCATGCCTCCTAACCAACACCCCATATATGTAGTCAAAACCAAATATTTTCTCCCATCAGGGCATATAGATTGGTTCAATCACCCTATCCCTGCCGTCGATGATTTCAAGGAAATATGGAAAATATATCCCCAACCATCAAAATAGATATTTCCATCAAATCTGGAATTATCGAGGAAATTACCATTAGTTCTACATGTTCTCCAAAAGAACTCACTGCCTACAAAGCCCTCTTCCAGGAATACCGGGATATTTTCGCCTATTCATACACAAATATGCCTGGCCTTGATCCCTCTATTGTCAAACATCACATACACACCTGGCTTGATATCACACCTGTCTGCCAAAAAAAACGACTGCTACACCCATCCAAAGCAGTGGCCATCAAAGCTAAGATTTCCAAACTACGCACGATAGTGTTCATTTACCCCATAGCCTATACATCATGGGTCTCCAACCCTATCCCTGTTAACAAAAAACAAGGCACTATCCGTGTCTGTATGGAATTCCACAACCTCAATCACACCTGTCCCAAATACAAATTTCCAACACCCTTCATCGAACAAATAATCGATGATTGCATAGGTCACGAGGCTTTGTCCTTCATGGATGGTTTCTCTAGTTACAACCAAATTGAAATTCACCCCACCGATCAGTACAAAATCACATTCTCGACTCCTTGGGGCACCTTTGCATATTGTGACATGCCATTCGGCCTCAAGAATGTTGGTGCCACTTTCTAATGGGTTATGATATATGTTTTGCACGATATAGCTCATATCATCCTCGCATACTTAGACGACCTCACCACTCGATCTAAGAAACACATTCAACATCTCAATTATCTATGAATCATCTTCCACAGGTGTCGTCAGTACAATATCCACTTGAACCCCCTCAACTGCATATTATGCATCACTGTTGGGTGCCTTCTTGGGTTCATAGCTTCCTAATGTGGTGTTACTGTGGACCCCCTCAAAGTCCAAGCCATCACATAAATTCCACCCCCAGGGAATTTATGCCAACTACAGAGCCTTCAAGGGAAAGCCAACTTTTTACGATTCTTTGTCCCAGATTACGCTACCCGCACATGGCTTCCTTTGATTACTTCGTCATGACATCCCATTTCAATGGGATAAACATGCCCAAATTTCTTTTGACGATCTCAAAGAAGCTCTCTCCAATGCCCTGTTGATTAGTCCACCTAACTATAACCACACTTATCTCCTGTACATATCAGCCTCATCTGTTTCAGTAGCAAAAGTGCTCTTCCAAATAGGGGATGATGCACGTGAGCATGTGATTTACTACATTAGTAAAAACCTTTCAAGAACACCCTTGAAGTACAATCATGAAGAAAATCTATCCCTCGAAGTTGTCCTCGCATTCCAAAAATTGTGCCATTACATTCTGCTTTGAACTACCAAAGTCATTGTAGATTCCAACCCCATGCAATACTTTCTCACTCGTCAACAAATTAATGGTAAATTTGCTCGATGGATCGTCATCCTTTAGGAATATGATCTCGAATTTTCAACACCCAAGAGAAAGAAAGCTCTCATCCTCGCTGAACTTATCACGACTTTTCCCTCCAACACTACCAGTCCACCAGTCAATACCAACCTCCCTAATGAACATTTTTTTTTTATCCCCTCAGATGACCCTTGGTATGGCAATCTTCTTGTCTATCTCCAAACACAAAAATTTCGAAACCACTTCTCCAGAGACGATCGTTGTCATATTCATCACTAGGCACCTCTCTATCGCCTCATTGGGGGCATCTTACATCAACGAGGATTTGAAACCATACTCTGTCGATGCTTAATCATTGACGAGGCCGACAGAGTCTTGAACGACTTCCACAACGATGCTTGCAGAGTCCATCTCTTAGGACTATCCACCGATCAAAAAATCATCCGCATAGGTTAATTTTGGCCTACATTATTTCACAACTGCATCCATGCCGTGAAATGATGTGATAAATGCCAACTTTATACCAACAAAGCATGTGCACCACCTGCTCTTCTACACCTAGTCATCACCACTGGTCCCTTTTGTAAATGGGGCATCGACTTCATGACTTGCAACCCTACATCTAGCAACGAACACAAATACATAATCATTGCAGTTGATTACTTTACCAAGTGGGTTGAATCCATGCCTACCTCCAACCACACCACTGACACAACAACACTTTTTTTCTTTAACCACATCATATCCCTCTTTGGAGTACCACTCCAACTAGTCTCTAATCATGGGAAACATTTCGAGAATGAGATTTTCATGGAACTCTCATCCCGGTTAGGCTTCTCCAACAATTTTGCCTCACCATACTACCCTCAGTCTAATAGATAGGTAGAAGCAGTTAACAAGGTCTTAAAAACCATGTTGTAATGCATGGTTAACAAACATAAAATCAATTGGCATCATATGTTATTTTCTACGCTCTGGGATTATTGCACAACAGTAAAAAATGCCACTAGTTTCACACCGTTTCATCTAGTCCACAAGGTTGAGGCCACTCTTCCCATCGAGTGAGAAATTCCCACCTTACACAGCGCTTTGAGCTATTACCCAACACTGCCCCAATAGAGAAACGTTTTTTGAACTTAGAATCCCTGGATGAAGATCGTTGATCTTCATTACAGAACAATGAAGTAGCCAAAAAATGATCAAAGGCCACCTTTGATCCCCATGTCAACCTTCACTCATTTAATGAAGGAAACCTCATCCTCTCTTACGATATCGTTCACGATACCCTTGGCCATGGAAAATTCAAGTCCCTGTGGCATGTTTTATTACTCTGTAAATTCCCATAGGTTATCAGAGTAGAAGAAATTTACAAGAGACAACTTTATCCAACCACTTCGAAATTGGAATGTAGCCCTACTAGTTTCAGAGAGGGATCTCTCTGTATGATTTAGCTATGTTTTAACTTTGATATATTAGGCTAGTTAAATAAAATAAGATTGAATGATTTGTCTTTGTTTTTGTCAAGCTGGCCGAAAACGGTTTTATGCTTCCATTGGGCTATGGGGTCTGTGTTATAAATATAGAGGTCTAAACAGAAATTAAAAGATTCTTTTCACAGGGAAAGATAATGCATTCATTGGATTCTTTAGCAGTAAAATGATGAATACCAAAAAAGATGAGAATATAGTTTAAAGTAAAGAAGCATTTAAGAATTTCTTCACTGTAATATTAGAAAGATAAACATTAAGATATTTCAAAGCCGGAAATAGGGTATACAAAGATAAATCCTGCAACATGTGCTACTTTTAAAAGATTAGATTAGAAAACAATATGATAACTGAGGGAGAAAAAAATTTAACATAGAAAGGAAAACATCACCAATGAATAACACGCGAGAATCCTGTGAAATGTCCCTTTGTATTACTTGAAGATATCTTGATAAAAATTACAGTATTTCTATCTTACAGGGTGTAAAGATCAACCCTCGGTACTTCAAAGTTTGAAGTATTTATAATAAAAAATTACATACGATCCTGTCATTAAAGATCAGGACGTGGCAAATTCTAAATTTAGCTAACTAACTCAACAAGATACAAAAATTTAGGAACTGTTTGAAGATGTGTTGAAATATTCATGTTGATTTCTGGGGTAAACCATTGGTGAGTCATCTGCATGACCTCGTCTGATTGGATAGCTGAATGGGCTTTGACACCTCATCTTCTACTCGATCACATTGCATAACTCTTCCCATCGAAGGTTACTGGGAACACTGAATTTGAGCAATCTTTGGTATACTTCATCCATCTCTGTATACTTGGAAAAATTTGGCTTGACGATGAAAATGTACTGGGTCTCGTGATGTATGCTGATGTCTGACTGGAAAGCCTCTAAGAACACCTTGCCTGTGATACTACCTTGTATTCCAAAGAATTTTGAACTATCTTTATCCATGGTGGCTAGTTTCTTTTTATAATCAGAAAGTGTCATTAACTTGTCATTTATGACCCTTAAGCTAGGGAGACCTTTCTTTTGCAAAGCTTTAATTTTTCTGAAAAGTCTTTTCACTCCTATGTTCATAGTCTGGACTTTTTCCTCTAGTTGTAGCATCAATCCTCTTTTGGTCAGGACCCTCTTGACCTCAACAAGTGTTTTGCCTGCCACTGTTTTCTTTTGAAGCTGTTGCAATTCCTGTTTGATATTATCCGATGTTTGTTTCTCCTTGGAGTAACTGTTTTGGTAAGAATACTTGAGTTCCTAAAGGTTCTCAACCTCCTTTTTAAGTCTACTAATCTCTGTCTCTTGAAAATTAGTCTCTTCCATGGATTTTTCTAGTTCCACTATCTTCTCCAAAGTTGTCAGTGGATTTGCTGAGGGAGTTTCTACTGAGGATTCTATGCTTACTCCTGTGAGTGGAATTGTGCTCAATGGAATGAATTCCATAGGCTTTGATTGTTCCTTCTCTTTCAATAACATTTCCAGTTCTACTTCCATTTCTTTCAACTGTGCATTCTGCTCCATGATCAACTTGAGCATCTCATCTTTTTCCCCTTCTATATCAACTATCTCCTTTGTCCGTGCATCTTCCGTTGGTGGCAGTTTAAACTATTTCCTCAGAGAGGCTATATTGGCATTTTCCTTTTTAAGCATCTCCTCAACTTCTTTCACATTTGAGGGGTCATACCCGATGTTGAGGACCAATTCTTCCAACGTCTTAATTCTATTATCCTTTGCAAATGATGATATCTTTTCTAATTTCAGCTGTGTCTAGACATTGTTTAGAGATACCTATAATTTAGTGGCCACAGTAGAAGCATTTTCCAATGTGGAGAAAATCATTTCCCCAGTTTTCCTGTGCAGATCCATTTGATCAGCAGGATGCACATCCCTAGTATGAAACTTGAATGCTGCCCTTTTGTAATCAGTGATTTCTTTGGGGTATGGCACCTGTGCCTGCAGAAACACCATGTGCATTCTACCCTTTTCTGTATCAAATGAAGACAACAGTCTGTGTTGTGCCATTGATGTCTACTTCCAAAACTGAGCATAAGTATTGTTGGTCAGTGTCTGATTTGTTTTTTGATCAGGTCATAGTTCTCAAAAACACTCAATTTTGGTCCTACTTTACTCAGTTTTTCGACTAGTGGAGTACTCATGGGATTCTTAGGAACAACGGTAAACATGATTTTCTTGCTGCTTGTGCTCATAAGTCACTGATCATCTTTCATAGTTGAAGTGGATTGGATTTCCTTTTCACCAGATATGTCAGGTGTAAGACTGGTTTTTGGCCTTTTGGTCTGTAATTGGAAATCTTCAGCTGAGACTTCAGTGATGGAAGGTGAAGTATCCTTCCTGGGTCTTTTCTCCTTGGGAACCTGTGGTGTAGTAGTCTATGAGATGATGATCGAAGGGTCCTGCTGTTCTATCTCGACCAGAGTGTTCAACTCCCATTCTGTTTGATTCATGAACTTCACTATCTTAGGCTTGCGTGTATGAACATATGGGACATTTTTATTTTTAATCCTCATCTCAGAAATTATCCCACATGGATCATAGTTCCATATGAAACTAACAAAAAACTTCATTTCTTTCAACATTTTGTCTAATTCCTCCCCAACGCCTCAGCTATGGCAGTTGAAAGACCCTATTTTCCCTTTAATTCTAAGTTGTTGTTTCTTTTTCAGAGACACAAAATGTATGTCATTTGATTTAATCATTTTCCTTATATACTCCCGGGAAAATATCCTCACGGGTAGATACTTGGGCAATTTGTATGGAGCCAACTAGCATCCATATACTTTGATCTTGGTGTGATTTTGGTAAATATACCAGTCTCCAGTCTTTGAAAGGTCCGAGAAGCGTAAAATCATCTAAATCTCCTCATTTATTCTTGGTTCAGGTCTGACATTGAACATGCTCACCATAGGGTGGTATAACTGCTCGATAAACTGTTTGAAACTGAACTCTGGTGAATTTTGTCTGAGTAGTGAAGTCCAAGCTATTGCCGCCTGCGACCTCTCATCCTTGTCCATTTTCTGCATTGAAAAGGAGAACCTGTCGACTTGAAATAAAGTTAACATGTAGGCCAATATTGAGGAATACCAGAACATGCCTTCTGAGGTGAAATTTAAGAGATTCTCATGGATACTATTTGCTAGGAAGGTACTGTAGTCGAACTGCATGGTGGGTCTTTCTTCTGTGGAGAAAATGGACAGAAAACCCAATATGGGTTCATCCACCCATTGGTTGGAACAATAACCCAACAGAGCACAGAGCGACGAAATGATTTTGTTTCCCTTTACTAAGAACATGGAGGAAGGGTATAGGGAATTTGTCTTGGGGAGATGAGTAGCCTAAGGGAGGAAAAGCTTGAAAATTTGGGCTCTCTGAGGGAATGATAGTTTCTGGTACAACTCCATGATGACTTCAAGATTGAAAGGGGAGGAGGATTCAGTTCTAGGTATCTGCATCATCTAATCAATGGCCTCAGGTGTGATGAAGAAAATGTTTTCTTCTGATGAAGATAGTATGGCTCTCTGGTTGGGGATGTAATGAGCCTGGCATTTGAGGGAAAATTCAGGGAAATGGTGAACCTGGGGGAAAATATATAGAGGAAGGTTGGATTCGTAGAGCCCAATTTCGTCGCTCTGATCTAAGAAAACATCCTGGTGTTCGAGATTAAATGATCTTTGTCAGCTAAATGGATCCTGTCGAGGTTGACAGGGGGCAAGAGAAAAGGATTTTCCTCATCTTTTGCTCTCTTTGATTTTGGAACCATCACTATGAAAATACCTACAAGTCAAACACAATGTTAGTGGGGATGACTGTGGTTTTGGACGATTGATTGAAACGGAGAGGAGACAGGGAAAAAATTTCTGGTGCGATGGACAAAGTAAATAGTGGGACAATGAACGGAAAGAGTGGTTTTGAGAAAATAGATATCTGTTGGGTGTAGGGGACAGATCAACAAGCTAACAGATAAGTTATGTAGTAATAAATGGCCAACGGGTCTTTTGGAGCGTGAGATGGTAGGTAACAATGAATGAAGAATATGACCGGGTGACATGGCAGGTGTTGATTGGGAAGTGACAATGGCGAAGGGACTTGTAACGGGTGAACAGGGGGAATCGACTGACAGAGTAATGAGACGAGACCTTTAGGGGAAAAAGTGGAGAATGATGTCATGGGGTGACAGGGTATATGTCAGAAAGTGGTAAGTGGTACGTGGAAGGAGTATGGAGCAATGGATTCCTGCCAGATAGAGGATGGGGTGCACCAGAGAAGCACTCCATTCTGGACCCCCCCCCACCATTAAAAGAAGAACGGTCACGGGGCGGTCTGGAATTCAATCTCAACCATGGATCTAGGTGCTGACACCTCATCCGTTCAGATGCGCACCTTTGTTATACCTGATTCCAGACCCCCCCTACCGTTAAAGGTAGAACAGTTGGCGGGGGGGGGGTCTGGAAAAGCTTATCAACCATAAATCTGAGCGCTAGCACCTCAACCATTTATCTATGCGTTGTCTTTAATCTGTGAGCGCAAACTCATATTTTATCTGAACACTTAGCATAAGCACTTTAAGTGGGTTTGTCCAAGCTTTCCCTATTTTTATCACCATGGGGTTAGACATTCAACTTTCAAACATCAAAGATAGGGTTCAACATTGGTCATTATGCCTATTTTATTGAGATAAAGAAAACTACCCTATGCTCTAACCTAATTACCTTTGACATTTAGCCCAAATTAAACTGTTGGACTAAGAAATTACTCTATCCTAGGGTTATATGACCAAGATTAGGAAGTTTGGTCCAATTTATTCACTAGCTAACCTAATTTGCTTGGCTAAGATTAAACAGTTTAGCCAAGCTTGTTCACTACTCCTATCAACATCAATTTAAAAGGACTTGGCCATGTTTAAATTGTATGAACCAAGTCACTGCTATCGCATGGGGCTCTATCCAATTTATTTTATGCCCTCTTTTATTCTTTTTCTTTCTTTTCTTTTTCTTTTTCTTTTTCTTTCTTTTCTTTTCTTTTTCTCAAATTATTTGTAGAATGAAAAATCATTTGACAACCAAAACAATAAAGGGATAAAATTTTTAGTCACCAGTTGATCCTATAAATTATAGGGTTATAACATCATGGACCGTACATCATACAACATTGCCTCACTAAAGGAACATACATCTTGGCCTCCCTCGAAGGCCATCCTCTCAAGGAACCCGTCAACAGGTTGTACTTAAAGAAATTTTACGCCTGAGCATATCTATACTACACTATGATTTTTCTTTTTTGTACGTCTTTTGTAGAGTTTTTAGTCTTATTTTATCCATACCTCCCATCTAATCTATCACTCGTGTTATTGACATATGCCACCTCCATCAGCCTACCACATCGGTTATGCCGATGGAGCTAGATGCTAGACACAGAATATCGCTTCGGCTGCTTGGGCCCTCTATTTGCCTTCACATGACCTACTCCACACCAACGACATATGTTTAGGATTAGCCACCAACAATCAAGAAGAGTACATCGCCTTCATTGGTATCCTCGTTTAGGCCAATCATCACCATATTTGTCACCTTAGCATCTTATTAGATTCCCAACTTGTCGTCCTCCAACTCAACAAGGTATACTGTGTCCGTGATCCTTGCCTCTTTCTCAAATACCTACAGGTTAGACTTTTATCTTGACATTTAGATTCCATTACATTTACACATATCCAAAGACAATTCAATCAAATAGCAGATACCATGGATGACATTATACTGGATTGGCATATATCACATCAAGACATTTTCACATACACATAAACCATCAGAAGTTTGTCATAGCATATAGATTAGACATCATCCACTACATCAAAAAAATCATCAACAACAAGCACATCACACATGTACACAAAAATCCAAAAATGTATATCCATATATATATATATATATATCGGTCCACATGTCATAAAGTGTTTAGAAAAGTAGTACATCTTCCATAGGCAGGTGAATCATCTCATCCCTACCAATACACAATTGGATGTCACAACTATACAAAATGGGCTCACCAACTTATATCAGATACACAACTACATATCTAGCAGCCCTCAGGGCACCTCTAGTGCTCTAGCACTAGGCCCTCCCTCTAGAGGAGGTACCCCACCAAATACAGGTCCCTCAGGTCCTGGAGGCAACTGTCCAGTCATCACAGCTTCGACTATAGCTGCTCTATGGATCAAGGTCCACGACTCTACCAATAGCCAAATACACTCCTCCAGGATCTGCTCATCCTAGATCCACACCCACATCCTCTCGGACACTCCCTATAGAAACACCTCTAGTCAGCGAAAAAAATCATCAAACTCTCCCTGAGCCTCAGTCGGAGGACCATGTGGCGGCCCTTCCCTGAGGTCATCATAACAAGGTCTCTGGGCCACTCTATCATCATCACTGGGCCTCACCTCAACATCCTCTCGACGTCGCGTCTCACCTGCTCGCAAATCTCCCCACGGTGGTCTCATAGTCCCTTGGCGGGTTGGCACTCTGATCAGCTCAACCTCTCGTCCATGCGATCCCACATATACACAAACAAACACATGATAGTATCAACATCCATACAAATATAAACCATATTCTATACTATCTAAAAAAAAAATCAAGAAAACCAACAACCAACACATCATACCTCGATGACCGAATACCACTCTCAGAGGTAATATCATCTCAGGGTCATCACGGAAATCTATCCCATTGTATGGAAACTACAATATGATCTATGGCATCTAATTCCACACCTATGCAGCCTCAGTCGTGAAGTAGTGGCCACCCTCCCCACCCCCATGACAAACCAAAATCATCGACCACCACCGCAGTCGCGACTCTCACACTCTCGGCGGGTCTAACAAGACTCTCGTTGACAACATTGATGCCCTCTCTAAAAACCAAGCCACTAGGATAGATCTAAAGGAAAAATCCCCTGAGTCAGCCGCTTTACACCTGGTGAACTATCCCACCTATTGGAGCCGCCCTTGTTTTTTAACCCGTCACAATTTTCATTTTTGGATACTTAAATTCTAAAGATGGCCTTTCGATTTCCCCC
>ML785426.1:170610-201033 GCA_009831015.1 Picea engelmannii
AACCTTGTCACGTAAGCAGCGATGCTTTTTCAATCTCAAAACAAGTCTACTTTCATAAGAATGTTCTCTCTTTTGTTTTACTTCGGGATGTCGTAAGTCAGATACTTTAATACATGAGTTCACACGTCCTGAATCACAAAATTACAAATTCATTTTGATTTTTCACTCAAGACAGTAACCAGGGTAGAATCTTTTAACTCATGATTAGACGTCATTGGGGTTTTGCGCCTCGACGTTCGCCAAGTCCGATTTTTTATTTTCACAGCGCTAAGAACCGAGACCACGAATTCCTAGCTGGGTAACCTATGTCAAAGATCTAAGGTAAAAAGTTAACCATCCTAAAAGTTATTCTTGGCCTTTCTCCACTCGGTGTTATCTTTTTAGAAGTTTCCAGCTTCTAAACCTCGACTCCCGAAGCCACAAGGAAATTATCACTTGATTAATTAATCGCCTAATCCAAGATTTCCTTCCCCTTAATTAAGTTTTAATTATCACGATCTCGCGATCTCGTGAGTCTCCATACTAGTTTCCCAAAAACTGGTCTTCGATGTTACGAGTTGCGATATGGAAAATAATGATTGATAAAATTAATTATGTTCCAAATCGTGGTTACCATTAATTAAGCCAAAATCGGTACTTGAGATCTCGCGAGTTGGGGACTCAAAATGTTAAAAGAAAATCCACGATGTAGAGAACAATGAGAAATTGATTAACGTTGGTAAGATTTGATAATTTAAGATAAAGCAAGATATATCCCGTGCCCCGAAGCCTGCACGTTTTCTGAGGTAGCCATTTTCTCTCCATGCTTTGACTGACTGTCAAACCGCCATAAATTTATGACATTTATGGATAAGTAGGGTAAATCCACGCATATAAGATCGGATTTTACGCAATAAATTTGTTTCTAATTACGATTTGACAAGGCTTGTTTCGAAAACTACCAAATTTTCAAATATATATGATATTTTCATTTTATTATAACGAATGCATTCTCATAAGCACACAGAGCTTGTCATTTTCGAGTGAACTAATTTCTATATGTATACGCAGTTCTATCGTAGAAGGGCGAAAATGCAAGCTTCAGCTATGGCCCCACGGAAAGCAGCAAAGGTGAATGTTGAGGTCGCAGGGCAAGGCTCAGATAATGTCTCCGACACTTCACCCCGGAGTGTCAACTCGGTCCCTAGCTAGTCATTTGTTTCAGACATTCTGCAATCGGAGTTGGTGAATTATTCAGACTCAGACGACAATGAAAATGAGGACCTGAACACCAAATACAAGATAGTTGTTCAATTCGGAATGCATAGGGTAGAAACCAGACCACAGTTGCTCCCATATTATGATATGATCCGATGGGCGTTGGATCACATAGACCTACCCACCAGAACTATCATGAACGACCAGTGGGTCACGGTCGGGACTTTTAGGCCGGAGCATATCCAAACCATGTATAAGCTCCCGACGACATCTGAATACACATATGGTGCTGAATTCCTGGAGGAATTCAAAGAGAAGGAGTGCACACAATATGATAAGACCATTCCCGGTTTGATGAAGGATTGGGTTTTGCGCTCCGCAAAATTCAGAGAAAATGACCAGGGCATTTATTCAATCGCTTCGCTGGAGCCACATTATAAATATGTGGCAATGATGACATGTCGACTAATCAGGATGGAAGACACATCAAATTTCTACATTGTGTGGGTGCCTCTCATGTTTTGGGTCATAGAAGGTTGCTCGTTTAATTGGGCAAAGACACTCTCGGAAAGTTTGGCCAACCGGGTCACAGAGTATCGGGAGCAGAAGGCAAGTGGGAGGCCCTCCTCATTTTTCATGTATGCATATATTATGGACGTAGTATGTTCCATGACACCATTCCCCTTGATGATCTGGGCTTGGAATCCAGCCCAAGAAAAACCCGTACATGAGTATCACGACAAACTGTGGGAAAATAAAGCAGACAATTTCATATACAAAATTTTCAACTGGTGATGGTGCCCCTGCATATCTCCATTTTTGGTCACCCACCACCTCGTATCTCGAATAACATTGCTGCAAATCTGAGTGGTATAGCAGAATAGTACGTAGAGGCAGAGTTCTCCTACTTCAGAGTGTTCGAGGTTGTTGTTCCCCCACTTGCACTACCATTGTTCATCCCCGACAAGCTGGCATGTCACGAGGTCGCCCGACAAGCAGTGATTGGTGGGGTGAGTAAAGAACTCAAAGCATCTTCAAAGAAGGTGTGGCCGTCTTTTCCCATTCGGCTAAATTCTTATTCTTTATTGGATTTTGGGCATGCCAAAGTCGAGGCTGCAGCCCTAGAAGACCTGAAATTGGTCTCCATCGAGTATAAAAAAACATGATCCTTAGAAAATCGTGAGCAATCATTTTGCTAATTGTGGGTTGAAGAGGTTTGAACATGAGTTTTCACCCCCGGATGACATTTTCCGAGGGACAAGGTCTTATGAGGAAGTGTTGGCTTGGATCTGATCCTTAGCACCTGAAGACTCAGCCTCTGTATTGAAATTTCAGTAACACAGACGAAGTTGTCTCCCCGTTGTGTTGCGAGGAGGGAGTCCGGGAATTTCCGAGACGAAACCGAAGGATACATAAGGCCCTAAAGATGCAGCCCCTGACTCGGGAAAACGCCAGGATGAAGGGAAAAAAACCAAGAAGCCCAAAGTAGAGGCAAAGACTCTGGTCCCGCCAAAGAAACAGAATCTGAAAACTGAGACAAAGACCCCTGAACCTCCAAAGAAGCAGAATCCTGTCGATACTCCAAAAGAATCAGCAAAATAAATCAGAGAGCCCATCACCTCGGTCACACCCTTGCAGTCGACACAGGGAAATTTCAGTGAGGGATGGATATTTAACAAGGAACTAAGGCCCATAAGAGAAGAAGAACTTCCTCTGAACGAGTTCTTATCTGATAAAAAGAGAAAAGTGGTAGTAAAAAGGGAATTCTACCAGGAGGGAGAATCGACTGCGAAGAAGTTCAAGGTCATGACCGATGGAAAAAATAAAAAGAATGAGCAATTCGCCACGGAGATCGCAGGAACGCTAGGAGCGTATGCATCAGTGAATTAGTTTTTGGTCGGATTGCTAAAAAACCAGCTCAAAAGGAAAAATCGCCTGATCAAGACCCTCGAAGCCAGAGTAGCTTCGGCCACATAAAATGCTAAAAGCCAGGTGAACGGGGAAATAGAGCTGGCCCAACTAGCAGATATAAATGAAATAGAAGCGCTCAAAACCAAGCTGGAGCAAGCACATCTAGTGGTCCGATATGGTCTGATACAGGCGGGTCAACAGAGGACTATGATTACAGAGTTGTAGGCTCAGGTAGAGATCGCTAAAAGTAGGATGATTGACGTCGAGGGGTTTAAATCCTGAGCGATCGAGATTCAGAATAGGATCTCTTCTGCACAATAGAGTTTTCTCGCCAAAGTGGGAGCGATCCAAGATAATTTTCTCTTGATGCATCAGGTCTCCGAGAACCTGATTGTCAGAGAGAGGGATGCAGAAGCGTCTCGGGTCACCTTCCAGGAAGTGGTGATAGCCAAGAACAACAGATTTTCGGCAGGTTCTCCCAGACTCACCATCCCAGAACAAACTAGAGGTAACATTATGTTGAAGGATTGGGAGCATAACATTGCCCTGGGCAAGGAAAAAGCTCAAAAGGTAACTAATTCATTAGAATAAACCTTCAATTCTATAGATGGTGAGTTGTTGGGTATGGATAGTGGAGGCGACGTTGAAACATTGATGCAGATGAATGTAGAACATATCTTGCTTGATGTGAAAGAGAAGGATGAGAGAGATTCATCTGATATCTCTCAGACAGATAGGGTGGACATGGCCTGAGTTGATAAGCACTTGATCCAACCCAACGCACAACTAAGTGCCCTCGACATCATCGATGCACAAATGGGAGACAAGCTGCAGTAGTTAGCCCAAGAATGTTACTTCACCGAGGCCAGTTGTCAAGCGGAACCTTCACGGCTTGTATCTCAGCTTGTGGAAAGATGTATCGCCTGCACCGAGTCCACGCGAAGATGAGCACCTGACACTAAATGAAGACAGAATAGGGGAGATGGAGCGATTTCTCTCTCCTCTGTCATAACTGAAATTTTTGTGACTATTGAGATTCTACTTGCTTGGCAAAAATTGTATAAATATACCCCAGAGAGAAATAAACAGGGCTGGACCCTTTTTGATTTATTTGTAATAGAGTTTTTACATTGAGAGTTAATACAAGTAGATATCGAGATTCTCAATTCCGTCACTTCTATATCACAAGTTTGCTTCCTTGTATCTCATTTTTACATTTCAATTCATGTTCATAATTGATGTGCTTCGTTGTAATTTAGTACGACCATTACTATAACGAATGAATTTGGGTTTTCTGTAATTTTTTATTGCCTTTCCTCTGCACCAATTATCATCTGTGTAAGACCAATCTGCAGTTTCGGAATTCTACATATATTCTTTGTTACATCGGTTATTTTCTTACAGATTTTCCTCTCTCGTTTATGTCGTGAGTTTTCCACTGGTTGGAAGTTTAATTTGTAAATGGATCAATATTTTTCTCTCATCTCACCCCTTTTATGAAAATATGATACAGTTATGGGAACGAGCCTTAGATTTGCATCTATATTTTATTTCTGCAACTGTACGTTCTCTTTTATAAGATCAAACTGAGACTGAACTTAATCTTTCTTGAAAAGTCTTTCATATATTTACTATTCCCCCATGACAGTCCCTATACCAACTCAACCTAACATCGAACCCATATTATTGAACCAAACACACATCGCCCTAAAACTTTTCAACACTATCCTCAAAACAACAACTAACTGGGTCGAACTTGAACAATCATGGGCAACCATTGAACGAGACATAAATATTCAGGAACAGTTCGAAGCCAGAAAACCCCAATGAAGAAATATCCCTTAGTTTCTTTCTCTGAAGGTTGACTCCCTCCCTTCTCCATATCCTAACCACTTTCGGATGCCTTGACACTGTACTTCTGAGCCTTAAGTACAGATTCAGGAACAACATCTTACTGGCGCCGTTACCAGGGAACAAAGTTACGAAATATTTTTCCCTGGGAAAACGACATTTATTTTTCATTGAAAGTGTTACCCTTTGATAGTGAACAAAGAGTACACGCCTTTTAAGGATTTTTATCTTTCACTTGGTGACTCCACGAAGAAATAAACTGGCATTCGGTCGAAAGAATACCAGAGAAAACCCAGATGGTGAGTTGATTACGCTAGTTACTGATCCTGAAAAAATTCTAAAGGCGAGAGGCTCTTTTAAGCCAACCGCTGCAGTTTACCAACTTGAAATCCCATCACCGAAGGCTGAGAGTCCTTACGAACCCTCGAACTTGCTCAATCCCTACTTTGACGCTAAACATTCAATGTCAATCTGCTCCGAAAGTTGGAGCGAGATTCATCCAATAGTCCCCTTGATACAGAGAGGAGAAGTCCCTCTTGAAAGTTCATCGACTTTTGAAATACCATCTTATCTTTAGTTGAATTTCTCGACTTCTCCAAATCCTGAAGAGTGTGTTACACACTCGTTTCCCACACCCATTTTACCGATTCTGTCTCTTGCAAGTCTGAGGAACCAACTCCTCGTGTTCCTGATCGTTCCTCATCAGAGTCTCCTCTTCGTGAAGAAAATAAAGTTTCCCTTTTATTTTTTGAAAACCCCCTTTATAACTCCCCACAAACAACGATGGAAGCCGCCAGAGGAGGAGGTGGAGGGTTTATAGGTGGAGGCGGAGGGTTTATAGGAGGAGGTGGAGGTGGAAATGTCCCTCTAGGAGGAGGTGGAGGTCAAGGGCTTGCCCCCCCTCCCAGATTTTTTGCGAAAGTCGCAGCCCGATATGCTCTTGTAGTATTTCCTAACCCCCTACACGATCTTCCAGAAAACTACATAAAAAACTTACCAAAATTCACCAAGGAGGGAGATTTGACCGCTGCTGAACATATCAATTTCTTTGACCAATTCGCAGATATCTTTGGTATCGAGCACGAGGATGTATATTCGAGACTCCTTGTCCAAACTTTTGAAGGTCAGGTCCGAACTTGGTTTCGAAGCCTACCCGGAGCCTCTATCTCGTCATATGATGCTTTGGAAGATGCTTTCCTTAGACAGTGGGGCGAGCGAAAAGACCATCTCTATTATCTAACCGAATTTGGGTCTTTGAAGAAAAAGAACTCGAAAACAGTCATGGAATTCATTATGAGATTCAACAAACTGTACAATAAAATCCCAGCTGAAGTCAAGCCATCTCAACCCGCCGCCAAAGTGACCTTCGTCGGAGCTTTCGAGACGGATTTCACATTACTTTTGCTAGAGTGAAAGGGAGCCACCTTAAACCATATGCAGGATGATGTGGTAGAAATAGAGTCTAACATGATGGATTTAGGTAAACTTAGGGCTAGAATAGAGACTGGAAACCGAGATAACAAGCGCTTCAGAGAACAAGCTGGCCCTTCAGAGTCCAACAGATCCTCAGATGATAGGGTGGACGATATGGCTAGAGGGATTAAAGAGTTGTGAAATAAAATAACCCGAATGGAACTCGAATAGGCCAAGACTGACTCTTATCCCAAAAAATATTTCAAGAGAAATCCAAACCCTCCTAATCAACTAAGACAAATAAAAAAGGAAGATCAGAAAATACAAGCCCCCTTGAAGAATGAAAATTTTATAGGAGCTAACGATTTTCAAGACTACGATGATTCAGATAATGACGTAACGAACTTCATTTATGACTGTAGTCAACCTTATCTGACTCGCGAATACTACGAAAAGTCTCTAAATACACCAGAGCCGTCAAATGAGAGTGAGGAGGGTGATCACACCGAGAGCTGTGAACCTCAATCAGAAATTGAGATAATGATGGTCGATTTTTAGCCAAAATACAACCTAAGAACTAGGAATAATCCCACCTCCACGACTCATCCCAAGAGAATCCTTCAAAGGGGCCAAGCTTAAGAGCCTCCATCGGACAAAACCCCATTACCCAACAACAAAAATAGAAGAGTAAGAACTCAAGAGCCCGAGGTGGAAAAAGTGGAAGATCAAACAAAGGAGACTGAACCCGTAACTGAAGCTACATCTTCAACTAAGACCATGAATAATAAATATGTCCAGACCCATAGGTCGAAAAGGAAGAATTCATAATTCACAACCAGAGAAACAGATAAGGTGAGCGGAGCTTTCAGTTTTGAGAATGAGTTAAACAAAATTAAGATACCAATCCCTTTAGTGGAATTAACGAAAAACCCTGTTTATCACAAACAAATGACAAAAATGATAGGTGTCTCAAAACTAGAAAGCCACTCAGATGTTATAAACTTGAAAGATGATAGACCTAACATCACGTTTGGTCCCCATTTTGAAGGGTCCAAAGACAACAACGCTCCCTTTTATATTACTCTGAACATACATGATCAGTTGTTGCATAATTGTATGCTGGACTCCAGAGCTTCTCATAATGTTATGCCCAAGATTATAATGGAGAAGTTGGGTCTCCATATCACAAGACCTTATGGAAATCTGTACTCTTTTGATTCAAGGAAGGTTAAATGCATGGGGATGATAAAAGATCTGGTAGTTACCCTGGCGCAAGTCTCGGTCAAGAGTATCCTGATAGATGTGGTTATCACCGATATTCCCCCCAAGTACGACATGCTATTATCTAGGTCATGGGGGGCCAATCTAGGAGGTTCTCTTCAGTTAGACATGACTTATGCCACAATCCCTATGTTTGGTGGTTAGTTCACTCGTTTATATAGAGAAACAATATTAGCATATATGGTCAGTGATCCTCAAAACCCACACAACTTCCCTATCTACATTGCAGACCAAGACCTGGGAAATTGCATCTTGTATTTTGATGATGGTTTGGATGGTTGCCTGGAGGAAATCGATACAAAGAAAGAAGAGTCAAACCCCATGATGAAAGATCTGTATAATACAGGTATTTGGAAAATGTATTTTGATGGTGCTTCGTCTTCTAAAGGGGCTGGTGCTGGAGTACTTTTGGTGGAACCTGAAGGTAAGTTCATTGTTCCTTTCTCCTATCATTTGCAGTGGGACATAGATTACACTAATAACATATGTGAGTATGAAGAATTGATCTTAGGATTAGAGGCTGCCAAAAAATTAAATATAAAAAACTTGGAGGTATACGGTGACGCGGAATTAATAGTCAGACAAGTGAACCGACAATACCTAGCCATGCATCCTAGACTAAGGGCGTATAGAAATTGTACTTGGGATCTCATGGAAATTTTTTTATCATCCGTAAATATCCATTTTATCCCTCGCGCTGAGAATCTACATGTTGATGCATTGGTAAAGGCAACTTCAACCTTTTCTCCTCCCACGACCTTCAAACTAAAGTATCATATCGAAATCAGATACAAGCCTTCCATACCAGACAATATCTGACACTGGCAAGTCTTTGAAGATGATGAACGGATTAAGAAGTTCCTTGCAGCAGTAGGCAAATTCTCAGAAACTCACGTTGACCAAGAAAACCAGAATGATTCCACATGGATCATGCAAGAAGGAGAGGAACCTGAAGCTTTCCGAGAAGAAATTGCGGATCATCGTATGATGGTCCTTAAAAGAAATCAGATTCCCAAAGGATTGATTCCTTCGGAAAGAATTTTTTATCAGAACGATGCACCTTTAAAGTCCACTTTGCAGCCCCAGCCAGAAGAGGTGGAGGACTATGATATAGGGACCGAAAAAGAACCCCGGATGGTAAAAATATCGAAATTCCTCCCTCCCAAAATGAAAGTGAAGTATGAAGACTTGATCAGACAATATAAATATGTTTTCGCCCGGACCTATGATGAATTGAAAACATATGACACTTCCATTATTGATCACAAGATACCTTTGAAACCTGGGGTCAAACCCTTTAGGCAAAATCTTAGGAAAATTAGCCCCATTCTGTTACCCGTGATAGAAAAGGAAGTTAAAAAACTCTTGGACACAAAGATAATCGTACCTTTGAGATACTCGGACTAGGTAGCTAACCTAGTTCCAGTCAAGAAAAAGAACGGGGAAATCAGACTATCTGTGGATTTCCGAAACTTAAACAAGTCGTCTCTCAAAGATAATTACCCGCTGCCCAAGATGGACCACATTTTAGAAAAGGTTGTTAGAGATAATCGAATGTCAATGATAGATGGTTTCTCTGGTTATAATCATATCGCTATGAATGAACAAGATAGGGAAAAAACTGCCTTCACCATGCCCTGGTGTACTTTCATGTATGACAAAATGCCTTTCGGTTTGATGAATGCAAGGGCCACTTTCCAGCGAGCTATGGACATCGCTTTCATGGGAGAAAGAGATAAGTTCATAGTCATTTACCTTGATGACCTGACAGTTTTTTCTAAAACTGACGAAGAACATTTGATGCATCTAAGACAGACGTTCGAAAAGTGTCGCAGGTTTGGTCTATCCCTGAATCCAAAGAAATCACATTTCCCAATGCGGGAAGCTAAGCTTCTGGGCCATGTCGTATCTAAGGAGGGAATCAAGATTGATCCTAAGAGGATTGAAGTGATAGATACTATCACTATCCCTAGAAATATAAAAGAAATTCAATCATTCTTAGGAAAGATAAATTTTCTACAAAGGTTCATTCCCAATTTCGCTGAGATTGTCAAACTAATTACAGGAATGTTGAAGAAGGATAGCGGGGTAAACTGGACCACCGAGGCCAAGGCGTCATTCGCGCATATTAGAAAATTCATAAGCGAGGCACCTGTGTTAGCAAGTCTAGATTATCTGAAAGATTTTCTCATCTTCTCTTTTGCTTCTGAACATACCATCGCCGCGGTACTCTTGTAGAAAAATGAAGAGGGGTTCGAACAACCGATAGCGTTTTTCAGCAAAATCCTCCGAGATGCAGAACTGAAATATGACATAATGGAAAAACAAGCATACGCAATGGTAAAAACATTGAAAGTGTTCAAAACCTATGTGCTACATTCAAAGATAATTGCATATGTACCCACCAGTTTTGTAAAGGACATATTGGTACAGCCAGATAGTGACGGAAAAAGAGGGCGGTGGCTCGCCAAAATACAAGAATTCGATCTGGAAGTCAAGCCAACTAAATTGATAAAGGGGCAGGTTCTGGCCAAACTCTTGGCTGATTCGAATCTTAGAGCTCTTGATATTAATTGCCTCCAAGAAGAAGACGAAGACACACACCTGCACGAGTCGGATGACCAGACATATCCAAGAAAGATTGAGGAAAAGTTCATATCATCGGGCTGGTATAAAGACATCGTGTTCTACTTGTTGAACTTGAAATGCCCAGATGGACTATCACCAGCCAAATGTAGAACTTTAAAACTCCATGCTGTAAAATATTGCATCGCCGAAAATTAGCTATACTGGAAGGATCCACTCGGGTTCCTGCTAGTCTGTTTGGTTGAGTCAGAAACTCTGAGGGTTATAGAGTAATTTCACGAAGGAATCTGTGGAGGACACCATGCATGGAAAGCCACAACCTATAATATTTTGAGAGTAGGCTACTATTGGCCGAAACTATTTTCAAACGTAAATTCCAAAGTACGCGCGTGCGACCCTTATCAAATATTCACTAGGAAACAAAAACTCCCTGCACTACCACTCGTTCCAGTCAAAACTAAGGCTCCATTTCAACAATGGGGTCTGGACTTCATAGGTGATATCAATCCTCATTCCAGTGCTCAACATAGGTGGATCTTAACAACCACAAATTATTTTACTAAATGGGTGGAAGCCATTCCAACCAAGCGGGTAACAGACTTGATGGTAATCGAATTCTTGGAGGAAAATATTTTGTCAAGATTCAGTTTTCCCCGAAAGATAGTTACTGACAATGCCCAAGTGTTTAAATCTATGGCTATTATAAGTTTTTGTCAGAAATACAACATCATTCTCGACCACTCCACTGCATACTACCCCCAAGGAAACGGGTTGGCCGAGTCATCAAATAAGAGCCTGGTAAACATTATCAAGAAGGTTTTGGATGGGAATAAGAGGTCTTGGCATGTACACTTAAAGTATGCATTGTGGGCAAACCGCATAAACACGAAAATATCTATCGGCGTTTCACCTTTTCAAATGGTCTATGGGACAAATGTTGTTCTACCCATAAACCTGGCGCTACCGGTGATGAAGCTGTGGCAAGACCAAAATGAAGAACCCAATCCTGTGACCAGGAGAATTAATCAGCTGATTGAGGTCCAACAACAGAGAACCGAGGTTGACGAAAAGATGCAGTGGTACCAAGATGACATGAAAGCACTATTCGACCGAAAAGCGAAGGATCGAGAATTCTCTCCAGGTGATTTGGTGCTAAGATGGGATGCGAGAAGGGAAGAAGCCACGAAGCATGGTAAATTTGACCACCTCTGGTATGGGCCATTTAGGGTCTCAGCTCTAGAAGGAAAAAATTCCTTTCTACTGGAAAACATCGACGAAGAAGTCCTCAGCGCCCCTGTTAACAGGCGATATCTGAAACATTACATGACATAACAGTTGTCATTCAAAATAATAATAATAATAATAATAATAATAATAAATAATAAAATTTGTGTACATACATGCATTTTTATTACCCGTTGGACTTTCTGTTTTCTTTTGTTCATAATTTTTAGACATGTTTCAAATAAAGTTCGTGTTTTCTTTTTACAGGATTCAGTTGCTGGCAAAGCTAGTAGGAAGAGTAATTTTCAAGGCAGTGTCAGAAATAAATCGGCATGAAACATGTGATATTTAAAAGTAGCTTCATAATTCACAAATAAAGTGAAAAGAAAAGGTAAAGGTGAGCTTTCTCAATACACATGTTATGAATGACTGTCAAAATTAAACCAAGGCAATATCATTTAGATTGCAATATCGGCTAAAGTATTAGATAATAGGATTATTGTTTGGCTAGGTAACCTTTGTTTTAATTTGGTTTGAATGATACACTAAAATGAAGAACAATCAGTCAAAGCTAACCGTCCCCAAAAACATCTACAAGAGCCAGTCTCGAACTGTTTTGACCTTCTGTATTTCTGAACAATAAATTGCTACCCTGTATCCTGCCTATTTTTGGGTCTAACTCTTGACAAGTTGCCATCCTTTCATTTCATTACGAAGGAATAAAAGTTTTCATTTCAGCCTCTTGGGTCTCAAAACAGATTGTGAAAAGAAAGCGGGTCTCCACAACTACTTGATCCCCTGCTAAGTGAAGGAACGTTTAGAGCGATCCTAACTTTCCTAGGCTTTTCACTAGCATCGGAAGAATCAAAGCTTTCTCAAACATGATGCCCCTTAACAATTTATTTTCCTTTTCTCCCTAAGAACAAAGGTGTTGTGAGGGTCAAGGAAAGCTTGGTATCGAGTAATCAAAGTAAGTTGACAGACCTCTGATGCAAAATATTACACATATGTTAGCCCTGATACAAACTGATTGCCCCCATCTTCGTGCTCAAAAATACAATTATGAGACAAGTGGAGAAAGGAAATTCAGAAATGATTGCCCCCACCTTGTCCAGGAAGACGATGAAAGGAAATTCAAAAATCATTTCCCTCATCTTAGCATTTAAATGCATAAATATTTTCTGAAGTGGTGAAAGGAAATTCAGTAAAAGGGGCCGGCTAACTTCACCGGGGTACTGAACAGGCTCGCTGGCAGTGAAGCAATGTCCGAGATATCTGTAAGGTTGTTATACATGAATATCACTCTACTCTGGTAACCAATGCTTTCTAAAAGCCTGATCCACATCCCAAGTTCGGACGGGAATTCCCAGTTAAAAAATATGCAATTTCATTCTTTTGATGCAAGCTGAGGGCCACAAGATCTGTTGAGTCTCCTAGGGTCGTTTCGGCTGTCTTAAAACATACCCAAAGTTAGTAGTGGGAAAGGGAAAATTGTGAAAGGGACTACAACTGCTCTTAGAAAGAGTATCTGATTTTGAAAAAATTCTCGAGGTAAAAGACGGAGTCTTCTCCCCCCTTTGATCCTTTTTCATTGGAATTTTTCGCAAGATTAAGCTTTTGACTCCATTTACCCAATATTGGCACGTGGTCTACTATTCTTCCCGCCTCACAGGAAGGCAGGATCCCTAGTTGGAGCCTATGTTGGATCCGCCCTTGTTTTTTAACCCATCACAATTTTCATTTTTGGATACTTAAATTCTAAAGATGGCCTTTTGATTTTTCCCCCCCAAGACTTTGAAAGCTCTGCAACCTTGTCACGTAAGCAGCGATGCTTTTTCACTCTCAAAACAAGTCTACTTTCGTAAGAATGTTCACTCTTTTGTTTTACTTCAGGATCTCGCAAGTCGGATACTTTAATTCATGAGTTCACACGTCTCGAGTCACAAAACGGCGAAGTCGTTTTGATTTTTCACTCAAGACAGTAACTGGGGTAGAATCTTTTAACTCATGATTAGACGTCGTCGGGGTTTTGCGCCTCAGCGTTTGCAAAGTACGATTTTTTATTTTCACAGCGCCGAGAGCCGAGAACACGAATTCCTAGCTGGGTAACCTATGTCAAAGATCCAAGGTAAAAAGTTAACCATGGTAAAAGTTGTTCTCGGCCTTTCGCCACTCGACGTTATATTTTTCGAAGTTTCCAGCTTCTAAACCCCGACTCCCGAAGCCGCGAGGAAATTATCACTTGATTAATTAATCGCCTAATCCAATATTTCCTTCCCCTTAATTAAGTTTTAATTATCATGATCTCGCGATCTCGCGACTCGGCATACTAGTTTCCCAAAAACTAGTCTTCGATGTTCCGATTTGCGATATGGAAAATAATGATTGATAAAATTAATTATGCTCCAAATCGCGGTTACCGTTAATTAATCCAAAATCGGTACTCGCGATCTCGCGAGTTGGGGACTCAAAATGTTAAAATAAAATCCACAATGTAGCGAACAACGAGAAATTGATTAATGTTGGTAAGATTTGATAATTTAAGATAAAGCAAGATATATGCCGCGCCCTGAGGCTTGCACGTTTCCTGAGGTAGCCATTTTCTCTCCATGCTTTGACTAACTGTCAAACCGCCAGAAATTTATGACATTTATGGATAAGTAGGGTAAATCCACGCATATAAGATCGAATTTTATGGAATAAATTTGTTTCTAATTACGATTTGACAAGGTTTGTTTCAAAAAGTACCAAATTTTCAAATATATATGAGATTTTCATTTTATTATAATGAACGCATTCTCATAAGCACGCAAATCTCGTCATTTTTGAGTAAACTAATTTCTGTATGTATACGTAGTTCTATCGCAGAAGGGAAAAAACGCAAGCTTCAACTATGGCTCCACGAAAAGAAGCAAAGGTGAATGTGAGGTCGCAGGGCAAGGCTCAGATAATGTATCCGACACTTCACCCCGGAGTGTCGACTCGGTCCCTAGCTGGTCGTTTTTTTCAGACATTCTGCAATCGGAGTTGGTGAATTATTCAAACTCAGACGACAATGAAAAGGACGACCTGAACACCAAATACAAGATAGTTGTTCAATCCAGAATTCACAGGGTAGAAACCAGACCACGGTTTCTCCCATATTATGATATGATCCGATGGGAATTGGATCACATAGACCTACCCACCAGAACTATCATGAACGACCAGCGGGTCACGGTCGAAACTTTTAGGCCGGAGCATATCCAAACCATGTATAAGCTCCCTAAGACATCTGAATACACATATGGTGTTGAATTCCTGGAGGAATTCAAAGAGAAGGAGTGCACACAATATGATAAGACCATGCCCGGTTTGATAAAGGATTGGGTTTCGCGCTCCATGAAATTCATAGCAAATGACCAGGGCATTTATTCAATCGCTTCGCTGGAGCCACAATATAAATATGTGGCAATGATGACATGTCGACTATTCAGGAGGGAAGACACATCACATTTCTACATTGTGTGTGTCCCTCTCATGTTTCGGGTCGCAGAAGGTTGCTTTTTTAATTGGGCAAAGATACTCTCGGACAGTTTGGCCAACCGGGTCACAGAGTATCGGGAGCAGAAGGCAAGTGGGAGGCCCTCCTCATTTTTCAGGTCTGCATATATTATGGACATGGTATGTTCCATGACACCATTCGCCTTGATGAGCTGGGCTTGGAATCCAGCCCAAGAAAAACCCGTACATGAGTATCACGACAAACTGTGGGAAAATAAAGCAGACAATTTCATATACGAAATTTTCAACTGGGTGATGGTGCCCCTACATATCGCCATTTTTGTTCACCCACCACCTCGTATCTCTGATAGCATTGCTGCAAATCTGAGTGGTATAGAAGACTGGTATGTAGAGGCAGATTTCTCCTACTTCAGAGTGTTTGGGGCTGTTGTTCCCCCACTTGCACTACCATTGTTCATCCCCAACAAGCTGTCTTGTCGCGGGGTCACCTGACAAACAGTGATTGGTGGGGTGAGTAAAGAACTCAAAGCGTCTTCAAAGAATGTGTGGTCATCTTTTCCCATTCGGCTAAATTCTTATTCTTTATTAGATTTCGGGCATGCCAAAGCTGAGGCTGCAGCCCTGGAAGACCTGAAATTGGTCTCCATTGATTATAAAAAACATGATCCTCAGAAAATCATGAGCAATCATTTAGCTAATTATGGGTTGAAGAGGTTTGAACATGAGTTTTCACCCATGGATGACATTTTCCGAGGGGCGAGGTCTTATGAGGAAGTGTTGGCTCAGATCCGATCCTTAGCACCTAAAGACTCAGCCTCTGTATTGAAATTTCAGGAACATAGACGAAGTTGTCTCCCCGCTGTGTTGTGAGGAGGGATTCTGGGCGTTTCTGAGATGGAACCGAAGGATACTGAAGGCCCTAAAGATGCATCTCCCGACTCAGGAAAATGCCAGGATGAAGGGAAACAAACAAAAAAGCCCGAAGCAGAGGCATAGACTCCGGACCCACCAAAGAAAAAAAATCTAGAAACTGAGACAAAGACCCCTGAACCTCCAAAGAAGCAGAATCCTATCGATACTCCAAGAGAGCCCATCACCTCAGTTGCACCCTTGCAGTCGACACAGGGAAATGTCAGTGAGGGATGGATATTTAACGAGGAACTAAGGCCCATAAGAGCAGAAGAACTTCCTCTGAATGAGTTCTTCTTTGATAAAAAAGAGAAAAGCGGTAGTAAAAAGGGAATTCTACCAAGAGGGAGAATCGACTGCGAAGAAGTTCAAGGTCATAAACGATGGAAAAAATAAAAAGAATGAGAAATTTTCCACGGAGATCGCAGGAATGCTAGGAGCGTATGCATCGGCGAATCAGTTTTCGGTCGGATTGCTAAAAAACCAGCTCAAAAGGAAAAATCGCCTGATCAAGACTCTCGAAGCCAGAGTAGCTTCGGCCACGGAAAATGATAAAGGCCAGGTGAGTGGGGAAATAGAACTGGCCTGACTAGTGGATAGAAATGAAATAGAAGCGCTAATAACCAAGTTGGAGCAAGCACATCTAGTGGTCCGAGACGGTCGGATACAGGCGGGTCAACAGAGGACTATGATTATAGAGTTGCAGACTCAGGTAGAGATTGCTGAAAGTAGGATGATCGACGTCGAGGGGTTTAAATCCCGAGCGATCGAGATTCAGAATAGGATCTCTTCTGCACAAAAGAGTTTGCTCGCCAAAGTGGGAGCGATCCAAGATAATTGTCTATTGATGCATCAGGTCTCCGAGAACTTGATTGTCAGAGAGAGGGATGCAGAAGCGGCTCGGGTCACCTTCCAGGAAGCGGTGATAGCCAAGAAAAACAGAGTTTCGACAGGTTATCCCAAACTCGCCATCCCAGAACAAACTAGAGGTAACATTCTGTTGAAGGATTGGGAGCATAACATTTCCCTAGGCAAGGAACAAGCCGAAAAGGTAACTAATTCATTAGAATAAACCTTCAATTCTATATATGGCAAGTTGTTGGGTATGGACAGTGGAGGTGACGCTGAAATATTGATGCAGATGAATGTAGAACAAATCTCACTTGATCTGAAAGAGAAGGATGAGAGAGATTTGACTGATATCTCTCAGACAGACAGGGTGGACATGGCCCGAGTTGATAAGCACTTGATCCATCCCAGTGTGCAACTAAGTTCCCTCGACATCATCGATGCACAAATGGGAGACAAGCTACAACAGTTAGCACGGGAATGTTACTTCGTCGAGGCCAACTGTCAAGTGGAACCTTCACGGCTCATATCTCAGCTTGTGGAAAGATGTATCGCCTGCACCGAGTCAGCCCGAAGATGAGCACCTGGCACTAAATGAAGACAGAATAGGGGAGATGGAGCGATTTCTCTCTCCTCTGTCATAACTAAAATTTTTGTGACTATTGAGATTCTACTTGCTTGGAAAAAATTGTATAAATATACCCCAAAGAGAAATAAACAGGGTTGGACCCTTTTTGAGTTATTTGTAATAGAGCTTTTACATTGAGAGTTAATACAAGCAGATTTGGAGATTCTCAATTCCGTCACTTCTGTATCACAAGTTTGCTTCCTTGTATCTCATTTTTACATTTCAATTCATGTTCATAATTGATGCGCTTCATTGTAATTTAGTACAACCACTACTATAACGAATCAATTTCGGTTTTCTATAATTGTTTATTGCCTTTCCTCTGCACCAGCTATCAGTTGTGTAAGACCAATCTGCAGTTTTAGAATTCTACATATATTCTTTGTTACATCGGTTATTTTCTTACATATTTTCCTCTCCCGTTTATGTCGCGAGTTTTCCACTGGTTGGAAGTTTACTTTGTAAATGGCTCAATGTTTTTCTCTCATCTCACCCCTTTTATGAAAATATGATACAGTTACGGGAATGAGCCTTAGATTTGCATCTATATTTTATTTCTACAACTGTAAGTTCTCTTTTATAAGATCAAACTGAGACAAAACTTAATCTTTCTTGAAAATTCTTTCATATCTTTACTGTTCCCCCATGACAGTCCCTATACCAACTCAACCTAACGTCGAACCTAGATTATTGAACCAAACACACATCGCCCTAAACCTTTTCAACACTATCCTCAAAACAACAACTAACCGGGTCAAACTTGAACAATCATGGGCAACCATTGCACGAGACATAAATATTCAGGAACAGTTTGAAGCCAGACAACCCCAACGAAGAAATATCCCTTAGTTTCTTTCTCCGAAGGTTGACTCCCTCCCTTCTCCATATCCTAACCACTTTCGGATTCCTTGACACTTTACTTCTGAGCCTTAAGTACAGACTCAGGAACAACACCACCATCTTGGCATGCAACATCAAGCCCCAGGTGAAATGCTCAAGCCCTAGTACCCGCTGCATGATCCTCAACTAACCACCATTGATACGCTGAGTCGTTAGAGACCCATACACTTTCACAACAATCACTTCCATGCAATGATCTACCAGGGCATCCATTGCCCCAATCCTCACCACTGACCCAGACATAAAATACTCTCCCAAACAATATGTCTAGGAAAGGGTAGCCAATTTCCCCTCTCCAACTACCACGGGCTTGGACAGTAAAAAGGTTCCCCGAAAAGGGAGCCCAGTTAGGAAATAGACATCCTCCTCAGTAGATAATTCCAAGTGCTTCCCACACATAATAAAACAATGCAACTCCAGACTCCACATCGAGATCAGGAATTGCAGCCGATACTCCTGTGCCCTCAATAGTGGGCACTCAAAAAACTTTAGCATCCCACAGACTGCCAAAGCATCACGAACCGTCGGATCCTCATCCCTCATAGCCTCCCTCAGTCAGGCCCAGTCCCTCTCTCTCTAATGGATCGACATCATCCCAAATGATCACCTGCATCCACATATACAGTACTCAATCAACCATCAGAAAACACCAAAATCTCAAAAAAAAAGGGGGAAATAAGTTTTCTCACCCTCAACTTTGCCTCAAAGGCACGGTTGTTTTCCCCATAGGCGCACACCCATGCACACCTTTTTACACCAAAGGAACACATGTGTGCATTCCTTTTAATCCCATAAATGTGCATTCAGTGCACGCCTGTTCAATACACAGTTGCGCACTCATGCGCAACTGTCAGCAACACAGACACACACATATGCGCAGCTGTGTTTCAGACAAGTGCGCACCCCATGCATGTCTGTTTTCCCAAATATCATGACTCCCCTGCGTGGTTGTTCCCATTATGTCCATGCATTTGTGCATGGGTCGCCATCGATTTCCCACACACTTTTGGGGCCACAACCCTAAAAATCCACTGTATGACCATCAGTACAGCCCTACCCAAGAATTGACACCTAGCTACTGTACAGGAGGATGAGACCACTAACCTGAATCTCGTACCTCCGAGATCAACTTCCTCTCACTCCTGGAATCTCTTAATCTACTTTGCAATCTCCTCTATAACCACTATAGCAAGAAGTACAAATGAGGTGGCGATGTGGGCCCCACAGCTATATATAGGCCCTTTTTGCCAAACTTCTAGACTCAATTCTGGGAGCTCCGAGAGGCCATTTTTTGATCCATCTTCAACCATAGGATCAAAACCCCATCATCTACATCAAGACATCCCCTAGGGAGCCATTTTTCCATGCCCCGTTTAGGTACACATGGTCATGTTCAAAATTATCAAATAAACGGTTATATGTTCGATTATCTTCAGATATTGTTCACGTGGGGTATTTGGTTTTCATGTGTGCAGGTACTTGGTCATCGCACACCAGCGCAACCCCTTTGGGTATATAATCGACACTGGCATGTAATAATTCCCTTTGAATCTCAATTTCATCTCCAGTCACACCCTCTGAAATTTTCCTTTAGGGTCCCTATATCCGGCTCTACAATACTGTCACCTCCACTGCATTTTGGGTACTGTAACCCGATAGCACTCTCCCCCACATGATTTTTCCCATTCATAGCTCCCCTTGGTACTTTGACACTCATTTTGTTTCAACCTTTAGGGATGGGAGTCTCGATAGTCTTACATAATGTCACGAATCAAATACATACTCCTTCTCCTCATGTTGCTACCCTACCAAATGGACTCCCAGGGAACTTCCTCATGGTTTTATTTTGACTGCACTCCTGCAACATCATTTACCATCCCTTTCATCCACTGCCAGTTTGCCAATATTTAGATTTCCCTCCATACATTTCCCTACTACAGAAACCCGCCTATGGGGCCCCAACCCCCCACTCGTTTTTTAACCTACTTGTGCCATCCTCAGGCCAATCTATCTTACACTGGGGCACCCATTTCTATATCTGCATTATTATCCCCACTGATTTTTTTAAATTCTTTTTGTAACTAAGCCTTTGATTCCATCATTTTACATAGCTCTTTGTCATCACCTTTGGCAACGTCCTTCCTTTTTGGAAAACGCAGCCCATGTCTCCCTTGGTTGGGGCATTCCTTATCACCTATTCTTGTTGACATAGTCCATAAACTCTGAGTATCCCACATGCCACCTACCTTTGCTCTCTGATTTTGTTCACTTTGTCCCACATCTGGCACAACTTATCCCACATCTTGTTGTCCCCCTGACACTCAACCTAGTTGAATGGTTGTAGACACTTATATTTCGCATATATTCCCAACCAAGGGTAGTCTTGAGTCTCCATGAATCTTGACTTCGTTCATGTACATCCTCAGTTATTGACATAACCTAGTGGATTTCACGAAGCCCATTGCTTCTTATAGTCGCGTCTCCCTTTTTGTCGACATCAACACATTTTCCAAAAGGGAGACAATATCTTGACTCTCATTACCTTTACAATGAGGAGTCTTAGATGAAACATGGAGAACCATCATTGCTCTATGCTGTCATTGATGCCCATAACATTCAAATTCAACACTTTCTCATGTTACGATGGGTCTTACTTTGAGACTATTGAAGTTGTTTTTTTTTATTTTCTGAAGACCTTTAAACTTTGTTGGGATATCAATTCCCACAGAATCCATGATACTTCTTACAGGTGTCATTGCCTACTATTCAGAGTATTTTTCCTCATCCGAATTGTCCTCTGCCTTTATCAAAACTTCCCCCAAGGGAATTGTAGTTGTCTACATCAACACACAGTTTCAGTTACTCTACAACACCCCTTTTTTTGAGTTACATGACTCAAGCATGGGGCATGCCCACCTCATTTGTACACAATTTATTTTCTACGCCTTGTGAAAGGTTGGGTCCTATAGGTTCCCTTCTCCCTCCAACGGGTCACTCTTGATACTCTCACTATCGCTCTTTCTTACAACAAGACTCTCAGTAGAATAAACATTAATGAATTTTGGTTATTCGTATGCTCCTAAACTCATCCATTAGGGGGCATCTGTAATCTCTGAAATTTTTTCCGCAAATGGTTACAGGAATCCATCATCTTCAAACATCTATTAGTTCACCCATGGACCAAAATTACCAAAAAATCATTTCCATAAGGTCCAAAACTATACAATCAGTTATAAAATCAAGATGTGCTATGACTATATAGGGCATGAGCACACATGTGCCATCAAGAAATGAAGGAAAAACACACATGCACACGATGCGCGACTGTGGATGCTAAAATCCGCGAACACCTGAGAACGACACATTTATGATGTTGGTTGGCCTCCCACCCACTTCTGGTTCAACTTCCAAGTCGATTTGATATCCAAATCTTGGCTGGATCTAGCTAGGTTGTTGGTCAAAGACCTAAAGGTGCCCTAAACAACCCCTTTTCACACTAAAAGCTGGTTGCACAATACCTCAAAGTGGTGCTATAAAACAAGGGCATGGGTGCACTACATCTTCAAGGAATTAATTTGAAAGGTTATGCTGCTACTATTCTCCTGGGAAAACCTCTTTTCTCATCAAGAGCATACTAGCACCATTCCATTTGGGCAATCCACATCACCTTTTGAGTGGGTTAGATTGGGATTCTTTCACCATTTCTTTCAAGTTTTCAAGTTGTAAGAAGAGCTCAATCTTGGGGGTCCAAGAGCCCTCCCTTGGAGGAATAAGGGGCCCAAAGTCCCCTATTTCTTTGGTGTTTTCTTTTCACTAATACAATCCTTTCCATTGGTTACATGATTCTTTCTTGTTTCTTGTTCTTTTGTCCTTATGCACAATAGTTTAATTGTTTTTTCCTTCCCTAGTTTAATTCTTAGCTTAGTATTTTATGTTTATTCTTCTAACCCTTTCCTTTACTATTGTCTTGCTTCGCTAACCCAACTAAGCTTGTAAGCACCTCTATTTTTCTCATTTAGGTGACAAAAGAGGCACAACAACTGTGAAAGGGGTGCACCAGGCCAACACTCACATGAAGTGTTGAAAGAGAGTGATCTTAAGGACAGTTAAGCACAAGGAGTGCACCAAAGGTAAAAAAGTTTCACTTTACAAGATCAGGAGGTCGAGCACAGAGTGTGCTAGGAGGGTACCAAAATTATTCTAAGGAACTAGAGTGTCAAGTAACTTAGATAATTGAGCAAGCATAAGATCAGGAGGAGGAGCGACAACGGCCTTTGGATTGAGAACTGTGAAGAATCTGGACCCTCATATCAGAGTCTAGACAACAAGGAATGAGCACCAAGGAGAACATATCTTAGTCATTATATATGAGCACGTGGATCAATAATCATTGGATCCATAGGTAAGTTCATGAGGCTTAAACCCTTTTAAGTGCATAGGAGAAGTAGACTTGTGAAGTCCCAAAGTATCGAAGGAAACTGAGACCTTTCATTGTCAAGGTTGGCAGGTGGTAGTAGATTGAAGGGTATAGAAGATCTATGTGGAGTAGAAAATGTAACTCCAAAATTATGAAGAGAGGATTTTATCCTAGTCATTGGTGCTGGTAAGGACACGTGCCAACAGATAAAAAAATTAACAGATTCTCGATTTGAAGAATTTGCAAGGAGCAGAGTGAAAACTTTGTGAAGTGCGAATTTTCAAAACGCTCAGGAGTTGTGCCCTGGTTCATAGCCCGAAGTCATGTGAGAGGGGGCCTAGGAAGAGAATCTAGCTCCCATTGCATAGAACTGGGAGATTCAAAGTTCCAAAGAAGCAATCACAGTCGTTGACTATGAAGCAGATACGATCGTCGATCTGAGTAAAGTGATTTCACCGATCTAGGTATCGGGAGATATGGAGTCGAATGGTGTGAAGACTCCCGAAGCACAAAGTCCCAAAAAACCATTTGGGATAAGAATCAGGTCATAGTCCAAGGCCACATAAAAGGAGAGAAAGGACCATAGATCTAGTCCTAGAGAATTCACCAATTCAGAAATCAGGAAAAAGGGAGCAAGCAGTTCGAAAAAGTTTTGAAGTGTGGAGTGATGAAGGGAGTTGGTCGATGGTCGTAGTCTTTCATCACATGAAAGAAAGGGGCTTATAAATAAGAGATAGCACCCATTGGTTTTGATATTCTAATGATGCTAAGGAGAGGGCCCAAGGGTTCCATAGAACCTAAGCCTTTGGAGAAAAGGGGGCATGTGTAACTTGTTTTGGGTTCCAGCAGGGGGCCCGAAGAACTAATTCAGCTCAGTGTTTGGAACTATCCTATACCAGGAGGCTGAGAAGACATTTGGAGGGAAGGGGGTCTATGCCAATCGTGTTGACTATCATAAATTTGTTTAATGGTGATGATAGTGGATTTGAGTATTTTTTCATCTTTGTTTGATCAGGTTGTTGGAAAATTGTATTTGGCAATGAGAATTGGTATACAGTCACTGCCTCCTTTTGTTGTGACAGGTGCACTGATAACATAGCTCATTTTTTTGAGTAAATTGGTTGATTGGGATTAAATGGTAATGTATAGGCACATGATTGCCTCTTTTCGTTATGCATTGGTCGTTTTGTTCCTACAATGTGGCATTAATTATAGTTGGTGGATGATGTGTGTTTGATTAATCCTGATTGGGATCATTGCAAGTTGGAAAGTTGGTGGTTGTGAATTGGTTGTTTACTATGTATGGTTTATGGAGACACCATGCATCATTTTGTTTTATTTCTCCATCAGAGATGAAGAACAAGTTTTGTAGTATGGTTTCATTGCAAATTTAATTGTTAAAATTTTCAAAAGAATGGAATCAGGCAAGTTTTAAAAGAGTCTGTTAAAATTAGGAAAGACTTTTGTCTATGTTTGATTTGGGGAATTATGAATTATGGGATGTGGTTGATATACTATATAAATATATGATGGGGAATATGACTGTGTGTTCCTTTTGATTTTGTTTAAATAAAAAAAGAGAAGTAAATGAAAATAAACAAGAATTCTGTTAACATGAAGGTTGAAAGGCATAATAATTCTTAGTATGATGATACACTGTGTTAATGGAAAATTTTTGAAGATTCAAGTGTGGGACAATGAAATTTTTTTGCACACAGTAATTATTTAATTGGTGTTGGAATTGTTTGTATTGAATACATAAATGTTTTTATGGATTACTTAATTGGTTTTACGAACATTATTCGTTCTTTTCCCTACCATTATTTCACTTTTCGCACATTACAACTCCCCTCATCTTCCCATATTCACTATCCACTCCCTGTTATTAAAATTTAATTATATTTAAGATAAATTTTGTATTATGAAAGTTAAAGGATTGCACAAGAATGAATTACAGTGATACATTCTTTTGGTTTACGATACAATTGATTGTTTGATTTCTGTGAACAGTAATAATGATATTTTCCCCCTCATTTTAACACTTTCCTCTAAATACAATCCCTCACATATCCCAAAACCACTGTTCACCCCCTTCTCATTAACAAGTATTAAACGATTTGTATGGATTGGATTGTGTCAGTCTGATATGTTGCCGAGACAAACTTTATTTCATATTTGAAAGAGTTGTCATGTATGGTTGTTGAAGAAACTATTTGATAATCGATAATGCATACAGGAATGAGATTTTTCAGAAAAGGTATTCATGGATGAGGTAACAGAGGAAGAGGAAATTGGAACAGGGGCCTTAGAAGGCCAATGTTCTCTATACACTCTTATGCAGACTTGCAAGAGTTAGGCCAACTATTTCAAGATGGATTTTTTAACTGGATTGGGCAAGGAGTGGTCCAACCTTGGCTTGAAAGGCCTCCCCTACAAGTCCCATAGGTCCCTAGTATCCCAACACCCCCTCATGTTTCACTATAACTTGATATCCCTGAAAACGACGGATGGAAAGAGATTGTCCACTCGACAGTATCCCAACATCATGGTCGACCTAACTTGTCTCTACCTACTCCTCCAATTGTTAATCAGATCATCCAAGCTTCCCCTATCCACTCACCAATATAGTCTTACCATGCAATAAAAAGGTTAAAAGATGAGGCCCACCATGCCCCTGGCAAAGGAAATTCATTGCCACCCCCTTCTCACCCTCAAATGACTTTACGAAATCCGTGTCCTCATGCATGCATTTGAGAGATGATTTCTCTCATGTGATTAGTGAGATTAGGCCTAAAGGCTCCACACAACCTAAGGAAAATTCAGAGAGATCAAAGGGTGACAACAATAACAAGGGAAATACTGCCTCCCATAGTGGAAAATATGGATTTGAAGTGTTTTTATTTATTAATTGTTGAGAATAGTTGACTTCTAAAATTTTGGACAACACACTTTTTTGGATATATGAGTAATATATTTTTGGAAATAATTTCAATTATAATTGATATAAATTGTCAAAATATGAAAGTGATGATGGGAGTCACAAGGAGGGATGTTTTGTTTGATTAACTAGTTGTGTTATTATTGTTAAAGAACTAAAGGGAGTCACAAGGGATCCCACCTACTAGTTATTATTTATTAAAACCCTTATTACGAATTTATTACTTTTCCCCCTTAACTAAAACATTGGTTGTGTTTTGGTTAACTTAACTAAAGAAGTATTTCAACTACTTCAACTAATTCTTATTGCTTAAAGTCAAAAGGAAAATGAGGAAGAAGAGGAGAATAGAAGGAGAAGCATGCGAAGGTCTCCTCTTTGAGTTTTTGTTGAGATAATTCAGTTTTAATTCATTCTTTAATTCATTGGAAGCCTAATTCTCTTTTATGATAGCAGGGTCCTATTGTATACAACAAGATTCCGGTTTGAATTACATCATTTAGACACTCATTTTTTAGAGGTGTTGATCTATCTTTGATAGTCTATGTAGACTTGTCTGTTTTTGAATTAAATTTCATGACTGACAAAGGTTATTGTGCAGAGTCGAGTGGGAAGCAATCTGTAGCAAGCTGATCTAGATTTTAAATTTTAGTTTGTTTTACTTTGATCTAGTAGCAATTTGAATTTGGTCCAAAAATTCCTCAGGGAATTTTGTAAAGAGAACAATTATTTTGATGAATTGGAATGAAATAAACAATTGATTTATGTATCATCTATTTTGATTATTGACTTGGTGTATTTACTTATGTCTCTATATCTATTTCAACATCTGTTATATTCAGAAAATTACATAAATAATGAAATTTCCCACAAGATTTTATCTATAAAAAAATCAGCCTAAGCACCTGTAATCAATACTTGTGAATTAGGATACAAATTTTGATGGCTATAAACATAGGGTGATATTCCCATCTATATTGTTTTAGCAAAGAAAGATCTGAAAATGCTTGAGTAAGATCATCTCATATCTTTTCCTCAACACAATGCACCAGTTGTCTTTATGTGCTTAATGAATGGCATATTCATAAATTATTTGGATAAGTTTGTCATATTATTCCAAGAAGCCATACTTGTTTCTTCTAAGTTAGAAGAAGAGCATGAACATCACCTAAGATTTGGATTTCAAGTGTTGATGGAACATCAATTGTATGCCAAGATTAGTAAGTGTTCTTTTTACCAAGAAAATATCCATTACTTGGGATACATTATTTCAGAACAAGGAATAACAGTGGATCTAGAGAAGATTGAAGCCATTAGAATATGGCCAGCACCCAGGAATGTTTCAGAAGTCGGATATTTTATGGGGTTATCTAGTTACTACAAAAGATTTATAGAAGGGTTCTCTAAGATTCATCATCCCACCACTTATTTGCAAAAGAAGGGAATTCAATTTTATTGGAAATTTGAGTGTGAAGAGAACTTTAATCTACTGAAAGAGTCACTTACTAGTGCTCCTATTTTAAATATTGTTGACACAAATGAAAGTTTTGTGGTATGTACAAATGCATGCAAGAAAGGACTTGGTGGAGTCCTCACTCAAAATATACATGTCATTGGTTATGAGGCCAACAATCTTAAATAACATGAGAGGAGCTATGCCACACATGACTGGAAAATTACTTCCATTGTTCACACATTGAATATGTGGAGGCATTATCTCATGGGGAAGAGGTTTGAATTACGAACAAACCATAGTGGTCTGAAATATCTTTTTGAACAACCAAATTTGAATGCCAGAAAAAAAATATGGCTATAATTTTTAAGTGAATGCTATTTTGACATCAAACATATCAAAAGAAAAGAAAATAAAGTTGTTGATGCACTTAGTAGAAGAGTACATCTCATGCATGCTACAATTGTTATTATGCATCAGTCGGATTTAAAGAGAAGAATTTTAGATGTTGTTGTTATAGATCAACATTACCTACAGGTAAAAGAAAGTTTATAGCAAGAAAATGTACAACAAAAAATTAAAGAATATGAGATTAAGGGAGATGGATTATTTATGCATAAAAATAGAATTTATGTTCCTAGTTTCGAAGAAATTTGGAATTTGGTAGTAAAATAAATGCATAATGTTCCATATGCCATACATCATGATTACCAGAAAGTGATTGCAATAGTAAGAAGCCAATTATTTTGGGTAGGAATGAAAAAATATGTTGTTGATTATATTTCCAGATGTATGGAATGCCAGAGAGTGAAGGTTGAGCATAGACACCCAAGGGGTTTGCTAGAACCATTACCAATTCTAGAGAAGAAGTGGGAAGTGGTAACCATTTATTTTATAACTAAATTTCTGAGGACAACAAGACGACATGATTCAATCATGTTCATGGTTGATAAATTCACAAAGGATGCTCATTTTGTTCCTATAAAGAGACTCATACAACAACTAATATTGCAAAAATTTACATGAGGGAAATTGCTAGGTTGCATGGGATACCTAAGACAATTGTCTCAGATAGAGATACAAAGTTTACTTCAAATTTCTGGAGGGGATTGTTTAAATTATTTTGTATAAATATGAATTTTGTCACAACATAACATCTAAAGTCAGATCGATAGACATAGAGAGTCAACTGAGTAATTAAAGACATGTTGAGAATGTATGTGATGGATAATCCATCTAAGTGGGAAGATTACTTGCACTTGGTTGATTTTTACTATAATAATGGGTATCAAAATTCATTGAAAATGATCCCATTTGAAGCGTTGTATGGTAGGAAATTAAATACTAGAATGAGTTGAGCCAACCCAATAGATAGAGTGGTACTGGGGCCAAATTTTGTCAAGGATATGGAAGACTAGATGGTTAGAATTAAGAAGAATTTAAAGGAAACTCAAGAAAGACAAAACATTTATGCAGATAAGAATATGACAGGTAGAGAATTTAAAGTGGGAGAGCATGTGCTTTTAAAAGTGAATCCCAATAAGAGCTGTTTGAAGTTGGGTAGTTTCACAAAGCTAGCATCCAAATTATGTGGTCCATTTGAGATATTGGATAGAAGAGGGCTAGTTGCATAGATGCTTGCATTTCCTTATTACATGAATGTGCATAATGTATTTCATGTCCTTTTGCTAAAAAAATATGTACATGAACCCTACCATATTATTAATTGGCATATGATTCAGGTAGAGACAAAGGAAGGATATCAGGTCCAACCAATGCGAATATTGGACAAAAAAGTCAAAATTCTCCAGAATTGAGTTATAGAGCTGGTAAAAGTACAATGGACTTGCTATGGTCCCTAAGATGCTACTTGGGAGCATGAAGATGCCAAGCGTGCAAAGTACACACAAAGTTTTGAATAATTTTTGAAATTTTGATTTTTGTTTTGTATATGCACTGATGACAGTGCCAAAATAAGGGGGAGGGGATGTAACACCCTGGGTTTTGAACCCCATATTAAATAATGCATTTTTTTAATCCATGAAAGGCCAAAGTGCTCAAACAATTGAAAGAGGCTAGTGTGCCTAGGAAATGTAATGTTTGATCATTATTAATAATAATACATCATTGGCTACTAGACGAACAAGGACAAGAGTTATATAGGGAAATGATTCCACAAGAGAGGGGGCTTGAGGGCCTAAGTATTTATTTTATATTTTATTTACCCATTTTTTTTATGGAGAATAATAGTTACATGAGATTCTTGTTGGGAAGGAAAAGTGTTTCCTTAATTCCAAGAAATACATAAACCCATCTTTGTTCTTTGATGTGGGTTTCTTCTTCTTCAATCATTCACTCTTTCACCCACTCATCTTTCCTCATTAGTGTTTGGCTTGGGAAGGGAAAATTAATTGTTGAAGAGGAACCATGTATTTTTTTGTTGTAGAGACTGTTGTTGTATTCTATCCATGAATTAAGGTATGCATGTCTGAGATGCTTTGGCCTGTGTTCAACTTTGATCATAGTTGTGAATCTTGAGAGTCCCAACATGGATATTATTGATCAAATGCACTGGAGCCCTAGAAGGAGATGTGCATATTGAATGACTACATGGAGAATAAGGGGGTCCATTCTCTTGGGTTGTGTAGGCTAGATATAAGAGAGTTGGTGTTCTTTGGATTAATGTGGGTCCTGAGAATCCTGCAAGAGCTTGAGTGCTGATTGGTTTGGGAAGTAGAGTGACACTTTGGAACCATCCTTGTGGATTCATATCCCTAGCTCGTGGGTGACATTATTGTTGATACCTGGAAAAACAATGTTTATGGTTAGGTGGAACACCCTTGGTCTGTAGCCAGTTGTTGATTCATTTTATGAAAGATAAGTGCTCTCTGTCATGGTTTTATATACGATGTATTTATTCCTCTGTGTATTTATTTATCTATGAAATTTTTATCTATAATATGCATGATTGTTTGTTATTGTTCGGCATGAAATATGTCTCATTTATTTATTGTGTAGCATGAATCTTGATCTATGAATGTGAATACTTCATGCATATTTATTAATTAAAAGTTAGATCAAAATTCGAAATTAGTCCAGAGAGAGCTTGAAGTAGCATAACTTGGCCTATGGGTGGATGGGTACATTACAAACACTATGCTACTTGTGATTTGGAGTTGGCATCCTTATTGCATGCCTTGAAATTATCATGTACAGGGGAATAATTTATGTGCTAAATTCTCGAGAATTGAAGAATATGATATTGGAAAAAATGCATAATGTGCCTTATGATAGACACCCAGGTTATCATAAAACTATTGTAACTTTAAAGACAAAATATTATTGGACAGTCATGAAAAAATAAG
>ML785426.1:217527-227835 GCA_009831015.1 Picea engelmannii
AATGTTTTCAAGTTAGAAATAGATCCCATAATATCCCATTATTCAATTTCGACACCCATTCATAAGATTATCATTTACCAAAATAGATTGCATCATATCCAACATCATTCTAATATTATTTAAACATTCATAAAAATTTTCATTCTCACAATATGTCGCATCATATACATCATCATCAATAACATTTAAACATTCATAAAATTTATATTCACATAGTAGATCGCATTATATACATCTTCATCAATAACATTTAAACATTCATAAATGTTCATACATCTTAAAGTTTCATTGTGAATAGAAAATAAAGTATATAGGCCTCAGGTAATCCTGTCTGTGTAAGTCAAAAGGTGGTGTTGCATATACCCAAACTTCAAGAAACATATTCTCGAGGTGGTCAAAAAAGTGAGGGATAGTCTCATCGTAGTGTCTCGACGTCTTCCCAAGTAGTAGATCCTAGACTATACTTGTCCCACTGGACCTTAAATTGGTATACCAGACGATTCATGTGCTATCGGAATCTACGGTCCAATATGCGTAATGGTTCTACTATGAGAGTTCCCACGTCCGATATCTGCAATTCCTTCCAATTTATTTTATGTGATTCATCATTGACATAATGACGTAAAATAGATACATGAAATACATTATGAGTTTTATGCAAGTGGGGTGGCAGTACGAGATGATAGGCAATGGGTCCAATTTTCTCTTGCATTCTGAATGGTCCTATAAATCAAGGTGACAACTTTGTCCCCTTCCCGAACCATATTGTACTCTTATTAGGTCTCATACGAATGAAAACCTAGTCTCCCACTTCATAACTTCGATTGGTCATGTGTGCATCCGCATAGCTTTTCTGCCTATCCTATGATTCCTTTAGTCTCTGCCTAATCTGAATCGCTTGTTTCTCCATCTCTTGAATCAATTCTGGCACAACTATTACTCAATCTTCTAGTCTATCCCAACTCAATGGTGTTATGCATGGCCTTCCATACAGAGCTTTGTAGGGTGGCATTTTGATGGAGCTATGAAAACTGTTATTGTAGGAAAACTCTACCAAAGGTAGGTACTTCTCCCACTGGATTTGATTATCCATGGCATACATCCTGATCATTTCCTCCATGACTTGATTTACTCTCTCAGTTTGCCCATCTGTTTCAGGATGATAAGCTATGCTTAAGTTCAACTGAGTCCCCAATGTTGACTGCAAACTTGGTCCAAAAACTAGAAGTGAAGTTGGAGTCCCTATTGAAATGATCTTCTTAGGTATCCCGTGCAAATGGATAACCTCACTTACAAACACGCATGCCACATCAGTGACATCGTAAGTGTCTCTAACTGGAATAAAATGAGTGCTCTTGGTTAACCTATCCACTATCACAAGAATGGAATTATGTCTATGAGATGTGAGTGACAAACGCACAATAAAATCCATAGAGATGACTTCCCACTTGGACATAGGAACATCATGTGGTTGTAGGAGGCCTGCCGGGTGATGGTGATCGGCTTTCACTTGTTGACACTCTAGACATTTCGCGACGAAATGGACTACATCGTGCTTCATGCCTACCCAGAAGAAGATCTTCCTCATGTCTGTGTACATCTTATTCACACCCGGATGCACGCAATAAAGTGCTCTATGGGCTTCCTTCAGTATGATGTTTCGAATATCCCCATTCTCAGGGATGTACATCCTTCCATGATATCTTAACAGTTCGTCTGCTTCCAGACTATATCCTTCATACTTTGTATCTAACTTCCTCCCGCTTTAGAGGTTTGAAGTAACCTCTAAATACCAACTGTCTCCTTGGATTTGAGTCAACACATGTTCCCTCAAACTGAATTTTAAGGGTACCAAGGAGAATATACGTGGTCTCGTACTCAAGGAATCTGCGATCACATCTTCCTTTCCCTTGATATACGAAATACCAAAATCATACTCACACATAAACTCACTCCATCACCTTTGCCTGGCATTCATATCTCTTTGAGTGAAGAGATATTTTAAACTTTGATGGTCTATTTTGAGCTCAAAGTTTCTCCCCACGAGATAGTGCCTCCAAAGTTTCAGAGCTACCATTACAACTGCCAACTCTAAATCATGAGTCATGTATAGATCTTCGTGTTTCTTCAACTTCCTTGATGCATAAGCTATCAATCCTCCATCCTGAATTAGCACGGCCACCAACCCTTGCTTCAAGGCATCCATGTAGACGGTGAATTCCTTTTCCATATTCGACACTCATAGAATTGGTGCACTAGTTAGTAATCTCTTAAGCTCGATGAATGCACTATCACATTCTTTTGTCCATTCATACCTGACCCCCTTGCGTTGCAAAGTGGTGATGGGTTTTTCTATTTTTGAGAATCCTTCCACAAATATCTGGTAATAACCTGCTAGCCCCATGAAGATTCTCACCTCATGGGCATTTTTCGACACTAGCCACTCCATAATGGCCTTAACCTTTTCTGGGTCCACAAAGATTCCTTCGCCAAAAATGATATGACCTAAATAATGAATTTCTTTTTGGAAGAAGGAACACTTTGACAACTTCCCATACAATTTTTTCTCCCTAAGGTAGGACAACATTACTTGTAGGTGTTCCTCATGTTCTCTTTCAGTCTTGGAATAGATGAGGATTCCATCTAGAAAGACTTGTACAAAACAGTCTAAGTACTTCCGGAATATGTCGTTCATGAGGCTCATGAATACGGCTGGTGCATTGATCAATCCGAAAGGTACTACATCAAACTCATAATGTCCAAACCAAGTTCGAAAGGTAGTTTTTGGGATATCACCTTCTTTAATCCTTAACTGATGATACCCTGATCGCAAATTGATCTTTGAGAATACCATTGCTCCTTTCATCTGATCAAAGAGTTCATCTATTCGTGGCATCGGGTTCCTATTTTTCACTGTAGCACGGTTCAAGTCCCTGTAGTCTATACATAGTCGTAAGGATCCATCCTTCTTCTTTACAAAAATTACTAGTGCACCCCAAGGTGAAACACTGGGCCTTATTAGCCCTAAGTCCAGTAACTCTTTCAACTGTATTTGCAACTCACAAAGTTCTGGTGCTTTCATCTAATATAGAGTTTTGGAAATTGGTTCAACACTAGGTTTTATCTCGATAGTAAAATCAAGCTCCCTCTCAAGAGGTAACCCTAATAACTCGTTTGGAAAAACATCCTTAAATTCTGACAATACCGGGTACTGATCCAATGAGGGTCCCTTCCTTTTGTTCACTGCTTCCACTACATATAATCGACACCCTTGTCTCAAGCATATCTTAACCTTCATAGTTGATATAAAGCGTAATGACACTTTTCTCCGTACACCCTGAATCTCTACTAGCCTTCCCTCATCGTCGACAAAAAGCACCCTATTTGTGAAAAAATCTACCAAATCTCGATGAGATGCTAACCAATCCATTCCAATGATTAGGTCATATGCCCCGAGAGAAGTTATGTATACCTTCAACCTGGTAGTACACACTCCCAGTTTTGCTATACAATTATCAACACTAGGTCCTATCGCTTGTTCTTTCCCGAAGCCATCTCGACTTGTTTAAAGTCATCATGCTCGTAGGCTGACAACCCACTCTTTTGTAATGCATATGGTGAAATGAAACTATCTATCACACCAAAATAAAATAAAATCTTAACGTTGATATGATTTAGCATACCTGACGACTCCACCACTATGGATTGATGCTCGGCCTGACGATTATTAACCGCTGCGTAAATATGGTGGCTTCTACTTTCTCTTCCCATCGGGGCCTTTCCTTATCTATGTGCGAATATTGAATGTAACTCTAGGCAGTCACGCTGGTAATGGGGTCCTCCACATCCCCAACAGGTAACACAAGGTTGAACCTACACATTGTTATGTGATTTTCTCTGAAATGAGTTCCTTCCCCTGGAACCCCTACCCCTACTTGTTGTTCCCTGAGATGGTCGTGGACCTGTCTACATCGTTGGTGATGAATTAGATGCTACACTCGCTTCCATTGAAATCCCTGTGGTTACTATCCTTGGAACAAATCTGTTACCATATGGAGGTGGCCTTGATCCCCCTCCCCTGGGAAATGTCCTAGGGGACTTTCCCACGAATCCAAGACGATGTTGAAAGATCGGTCTTGTACCTCCGGTTAAGTTCATATGGTCCTCCGCATAACATGCATTTTCCACAGCTTTCTCTACTGAAGACGGTTTCCACATCCACACCACTCGTCTTATCTTAGGGTTCAATCCATAGATGAAGCACTCTGCCTATCATTGGTCATTATTCATATACAAAACATATTTGACCAATTCCATAAATCTGATCTCATATTCTTCTATAGTTCTATTTCTTTGTACTAAGGCATGAAATGCCTGTACCTGTTGTTCCTTGTTGTATGCTGGCAGATATTTCCTTCGGAACCTCTCCTCAAAAAGTTCCCAAGATATTGTGTCTGGGGTAAGATGCAGTTGTCTTTCTAGCTTGCCCCACCATTTGAAGGTGTTGTCTCTTAATTGAAAAATTGTGATCTTGTCCTTTGAGTTGGATGCATAGTCCCTTAAGGCAAAACACCTTTTCATGCCTTCCAACCATGCTTTCACATGTTCATTGGCGCACCCCCGACAAACTCCGAAAGTTTGATCTTCTGCAATTCTTGAGTGATGTATTCTTGTGGAGGTCCTCCCCCTGAATCCCTTGATGCTTCTCGATTATCTATTCCAGACAGTGGGGGTTCTAGTTCGGTTCCTGCTGGTTGTCGCCCCTTTAAAGTCTCATTTATAGCCTCCAACGAGCGCAGTATGAGAGCTAGTTCGGGCGATGGTGGTGGTGGCGCTTATGGTGTTGGTGGTGCCTACGACGATGCTCCTCTGCCTCGACTCCCTCAAGTCCTAATCATCCTGTATTATTTAACCTGCATCAACCAAAGTTATCAGGGTGAGTTCAAGGATGTTTCAAATTGGTGCTACTTAAACTAGAAAATAGGGTTAGGCGTAACTTTTTCTTTACTTGTCTGTAAACAGACGTTACTCTCTTTAGGGGATTGGCTGGGTTAGGATTAGGATTAGGATTAAGTGTTTAATCTTGATATCTTTGCCTAATAAAACTATTGACTCCCTTTCCCGGTAGCTACGCTAGCCTTGCGCCATACTCACCAATTCCTCTTGCTTACTCTCCTAGTGCATATGTCGCCTCCTTCCCGCTTGTCCTAGTCTAAGTCCTTTAAACTTTTTTCTTACAACTAATTATCCTTCAATGCTTGACTCGTGAGCTTTCCTAGGTGTGTTGTACATATGCGTTGAATTGCGCATATTGGTGGCTGCAGGTGCGAGTCTTTAAGGATTGTAGAGTGGCTTTCGGCATTGGAACTTAGTGCTTATGTGTTGTGGTTATGTATTGCTTCATGACTTGTGGTCGTATGATGTAGTGAGCCTGAGGCGATGCATTGAAGCTTAGTGTTTGACTTTGGTTGGTCGAATGGAGTGGAGGGACTTGGCGCTTGGATCGATGAGTTGTGTCTATGGTATCGTGAGCTTGGTGCTTGGATAATTGAAGATTATTCTTCAGGATAGTACTTTGCTACTATTGATAATTAAACTATTTATATGTGAATTTATTTGTAAAAGTGATATGTGTGGCGCGTTGGTGTTGGTGATCTCCTTAAGGTGCTTCGCTTGGTGGGTGGTCTTGGGTTCAAAACCCATGGACCCTCTAACATTTTAATTAACTTTAATGTAGTTTACTTTACACTAAAAACACAATTAATTTAATTAAATATATATTTTTTTAAAGATTCTTAATTACACTAATAATTTTAAAGTTACTTAATTATCTTTAGAAAATTATTTTTATACTAATTTAACCTAAATCTACTTTAAATTAATTTAAAATAAATTAACCTAAATTATTTTTTACACTAAAATAATAAAAAAAAAATGGACGAACACACATAATTTTTTTTTTTATAAATAAGAGAAAAAAAAATTAAAACAATTTAACAAGTGTGGGCACACATGGATTCCACGTGCCCGCCTTTCTTCTTCCAGTGCCGCCCCAACCTAAACCCTAAACTATTCCTTAACCCTAATTCCTATTTTCATTATTATTTCTTCTGGCGAGGGTTCGAGTTACTTTGTCGGCCACCATGGCCTTCTCTCATGGCTTCTCCTCCTCATTTGTCAAGTGATGGCATTTGGCATTGGTCACTGGCTTGTATTATGTGTGTTGTTTTGCATTAACTCATAGGCTTGTATTTCCATGGTTTTTTTTGTTGTTTTTTTTTTTGTTCTATGACTTCTCTTGTGTTGCAGGTGCTTGGATTGGACATCATACCCATGGGTATTTGGCCCAATAATTTTTATTTCTATGTTATTATATTTTTTTTTTTGGAATTTATAGCGTACAGGCCACCCTTGGGTCATGGTGTTTGATCTTGGTTTAGCACACTATGCATAGATTCGATTTGGACCGGGAACTCTTAAGCCATATTTTAGATGTTCCCAATCCCATTGTAGCTCTTTCATCTGTTCACGACCCTATCCACAGTGCCCTTTCTCCAGTGACCGAACAGATTTCTGGAATGATTCATGGAATGTGCGGCCCAAAGCCATCGATTCCCCCACAGACTTCTTTACCCTTCCCTTTCATAAACTGTTATTGAATGACCAGAAGACTCTAAGCATGTCAATCCCAACTTAGATTCTTATATGTCTTCACATCTAGAAAGAAGATAAGAAGTCACCAAGGGCTTCTTTTCACTTTCCCGTTCCTGGGAAACCCTTAATTTCCACATTCTCCTTAACCAGATGTTGTTTTTCTGTGTTCTCTCTCATATTCATAGTTGTTTCTATTGTAGGATTAATAGCACTGGTGGTGTTCATGGTATTAAAGCCCAAGAATCTTGAATTTAATTTACAGGAGAGAATTCAAATCCCATCCTGAGCACACCCCCCCCCACCATTTTCCCCATGTCAATGGATATAAATACTCTTGTATTGATCGAGACACACCCTTAAATGTGAAGGAGGCATCCATTGTGGTCCCAAAAGCCCACAATCTGCTCAAAATTGGGACAAATACATTGCAAAAACATTTGTTGCTTGGCATACTCTTGGCTTCCTGAATCAGGTGGAATAAAGAAAATAAGATATTTATCCATTTCCAAAACGAAGTCACCTGAACTTCTCGAGTTCGATTCCGAGTGACTTCATTTTATTAATCTCACGGATGTTTGTAATAGTTCACAGTTTCTTGAGCATAAGGATTTTCCTCGGACAGTTGTTTCCACTATTCTGTCCAGTTCCAAGTGTAACTAGAGAAAATTACAGAAGAAATATTCAGTTCAGGCTCATTATCACGTGAATTTTCCAGGTATATCCCCTCAGTTTTATGGAAATTGATGTGTATACTTAATTAATCTCTTCCTCAGTGAAATTGACCTCAATAAATAGGTTGTCTTACTGAATTAGAAATCTGATTTTGCCAGAAAAATCTGAAAAGACAGCTTAAGAGTCTGCTTCAGGGTTCTTTTATGTGAAATTTAGTTGTATTATGTCAGGGGATTATTAAGTTAAGAAAGTATGCTTTGTTAAAGAAAGTATTTTTCCATTCAACTTTAGTGCGTGTTTAGGTGATTTTAATTTTTGAAATTTGAACATGTAATCTTTAATAAGAACATGCAATCCTGCAATGATAGATACATTTTTATTTCCCGTGTAATGATAGATACATTAGTCATTTTCATGTGGCCACTCTAATTAAATTAAAGTGGGTAAAGTTGACTGGTTTCATGCTCTCGCTATTCAAATATAATCAGTATGGGAGCTCATGCACATGGAAGACGATCCATAATAGTTTAGTTTCTCACTTTTATTATATCATATTTTGATTATTTACGATTGTTTTTGAATATATTAAATTTTTATTTTGTTAACAACGATTTATTTCTCTCTATGCGGTGATTATTAGTTAGGTATTTATTCTGTTTATGGAGGTGTATATTTACAAAGTCCGAACAACATAATGGTGGCTTCTAGTTTCTCTCCCCGTGTATTTAAATCTAGTTAGCCGAATTTATTTAGTACCATTTTACAAGTTTCTCCTCATTTTACAATTTATGTTCCTCTTAAAGGTTATAGCACATTCTATGTTATATATGCCATCCCAACATACATACTTGGATCAATTTCTTTCTTAGAGTTTTTTTTGTTCCAATTGTCTGGTAACCATTGTACCTATTAAACAGTGGAATTTCCATATAATTATTCTCAAGTTTAAATTTTCTATTGTTAGCAGGTTTTCAAAGGGGAAAACTTAATAGAAGAGATGCCTTTTGATTCGTGTGTCTGATATTTATTTTTGGGTATTGCTTTGCAAGTTAGTGGAGTTGGAGATTTGAGTCTGAGCTTGGTCCTAATTTATATTTACAATTACATATATATTTTCATATACAGATTATTTAGCGATTGTTAAGGATGTCAGGGAAAAGGGTTTCAATATAACCAATTAGGGGTTATTTAAATTTCCCGGTTAGTGTTGAACAATTCCTTATTCCTTCTTACAAGAGGGTAGGTGGATAGGCCCTTAAGGCTCCAGTGCTTCAAATTGAAGCTCTGATACCATGTGTAGAGTTCTAACTCAATTAAATACAAAATATTTCATACAATTAAACACAAAATTCTTTCTCATACATATATAATTCATTCTCCATCATATGAGCATATAATATTCGACAATATTTAAAATTTAACTACAACATGAAAATAACTTAGCAATTTCATAAATAAACTACCTACTTCTAATGCTAATTCTTGCTACTCCGTTGGTCCAATGTTGAAGTTGAAACTGTGTCAAACACTGCCCAAAACCGATTTTTCCTCCCTCCCAGCTAGGAGCAGCCTGTCTGGCTCCCTAGCTCCAGGATACAGTAAGGATATCCTGGCCCCCGTGCCCAAAACCCCCAACAAATTGGTGCCCACTGCTTCTGATTAATGAAAAATGCCCAAAGCCAAACTCCTCACACCAGAGATCTCCACAGAAAAATCTCCCACAGAAATATACCCCCCCCTCAAAATTCTTCGTCCTTCCAAAAGAATGATCCTCCCCCATAAGACTCTTCCCCATCATATCCTCCTTCACCGACTCTCCTCCCCCTCATTAATTTCCTTATCTCCCCCTTTAATATCTTCTCCCCTTATTTAATGTCTTATCCCCTTCATTAATATCTTATCCCCTCTCGCATATGTAAAGCATTTAATTAAACAAATTAAAATTATTAACCCTCTTAAATTTATTACCCATGTCATTGAATGTGATATGTAATTAATTAATCAAAAATTATAACAATTAATTAATAAATAAATATTTAATTAATATTATTAATGCTAATCATTGTTTAATTAAAACCACATTAGGACAATTAATTACCTAATTAATTTTACTTAATAATCCCTAAGCATATATTCAACTAGGGTTGTTACAACTGGAGATTGTTGCACAACTTGATGATTAAGCATAGTTGCGTGAATCCTATGGTCTCTTCCCATATCTCTAACAATAGTTTAATATTGTTATAGAAGTTAATCATTCTTATTTTTAGGACACTTTCGTTGATAATGTGGTCCCCCACAATTCCAACATCCATTATTAGTAGAAGACCTTATCAATTTTGCCCTTTTATTAGGTGATTGTGCTAAACTTTGAACAAACTCTAGAGTATGAGCACCACTTTATTAAAATTGATGCTTGGAATATTCTTTATGGTTATTATAATAATGAGTCTTTTGAAACCCATGTTGATGTGAAGCACCAACCTTATTGTTTATTCCTTGATTCCCCTTGCCCCCCCTCCTTCGAGGAGGTTTCCCATGAATGAAGGTATAATAGGATTAAGATTTTTATCCCCTCTTTTACTCCCTTGCATTTCTTCTTCAAATATTATACCTTTTTTCACTGCCTCATGCAATGTTGTAGGCATCAAAATGCACACATTTTCCTTTAACAAGGGATTAAACCCATACAAAAACTTGCTCACCTTTAGGATTTTAGTATTCATAGATGTATAATATATAAAAAAATCCATGAATCATATTCAAGTACACTCTTAGTTCCTTTCTTAAGACCATGGAACTCATTCAAATTTCATTCCAAGTATTCTGCTGAAAGGTATTTCTTTCGGAATTGAGCTTCAAATTGTTCCCAAGTCAAGGTAGAGATAGAATATCCCAATTGGGACTCCAAATTTCTTCACCATAGTAATGTACTCTCATTAAGTTGGTATACAACCAACTTGGATTTTTTGTTGCTAGAAT